>JASSUY010019790.1:0-26989 GCA_032466535.1 Forpus xanthops
GATTGGATCTGAGGAAGAAATTCTTTAGTGTAAGGGTGGTGAGGCACTGGAATGGGTTTCCCAGGGAAGTTGTGAATACTCCACCGCTGGCAGTGTTCAAGGTCGGGTTGGACAGAGCCCTGGGTGACATGGTTTAGTGGGAGGTGTCCCTGCCTGTGGCAGGGGAGCTGGAACTAGATGATATTAAGGTCCTTTCCTACCCTAACTATTCTATGATTCTATGATTTTCAAACTGAATAGTGAAACCTCAAAATTGCATTGTTTAACGTAAAGCACTAATAAAACACATGCAAAATCCCTATAGTACATAAACAGTGAAACTCAGAGCATCAGAGAAACAATTCCAAAAATTTCACACATCAGAACATTACAACTGTAATCAATTAATTATTTAAATGAAAAACTAAGTGACAAAAGTACAAGCATTCCACTAGCATATTAGTAGCACCTCAGACAACTCTGCCAAGTCCTGCCAACCCAAATATTAGTCTGCCTTTCAAAAATAGCCCTTCCTGGACGCAGCATGTGTAAAATCTCTACATCCCATCTCACATTCAGCCTATGAGCCAATCCAAGGAACAAACAACTCAAGTAAATTCCTCCTCTTCTAATTTTTACTAGTAAATACACTCTTTTGCTCAATATCACCCTCTGTAAGAGACAGTGATTGGCTCAAAATGGGCCACAAAGGTGTTTAAATTTCTCCACTGATTCTAAGATCCAGTTCCAGCAGACCAACAACCCAAGTATCAGCATCAGCTGTGAGAACAAACTGACAGGCAAGTTTAGATCACAAGGGGCACATCTTTATTCAGGAAAGTCTTTTGTTTCTGTGAAATACCCTGCAGTTTGTATGAAGAAAGGTGGAAAAACTTCTCCTGTGAAAAAGCCAGGCTGTCTGAGGCCAAAATATGTTTTCACCCTCTTTCAAAGTGACAGAAGAACAGAGTGAGCTCAGATGGTTACCTTTCCAACTTGTCAACACATCCTATTTGGTAGGCCAGGGCATGTCACACCCACTTGATATGAGCTTAGGACAATCTTAAGGGTTAAATATCTGAGATACTCACAGACTTTGAGCTATAGACAAGATGCAAACTTCAGAAAAAAAATATTGGTAAGGGGGTTGATGAAATCTGAGCAAACACAAATGGCAACACAGGTATCTGGAACCTCATAGACTAACAAATATTTCAACACAGATCCTAGCTTGACCAAGCAATTCTGACATCACATCTATGGGTGGAGGATGCTCACATACTACATAAAACTTAGTCCCAAATTATGCTTATGTATATATTACAACTAAACCACTATCTATTGCTGTTTAATCCCAACTCAAACCTCCACAGTAGGGTAATATATGTATTTAACATATACATAAAACTTATATACAGTTCTGTTTGCTTGATCAGTTTTTAAAAAAAAATCAAACGCATACAAAACTAATTTTCAAAAATCCTTTGACTTTAGAAAAAGAACAGCTGAAATGCGTTCTTAAATATAATTTAATAATGTTTACATAATGCTCAATAGCTAGCCTTCAAACGAAATGTGAAAAAGCCCAAAATTCATACTCACTACATAAACCCCTAGGCTCTGCACTTTTCAGAAAAGGATTTAATTCTTTTTCTTAATTAGAAAAGTAATCAGACTTATAATGAATCTTAGCTGAAAAAAAAAAAGAGAACAATATTGATTTTCTGCTGTATGGAAACAAAAAATTAGTGAAAAACCATGTGACTTGAACTCAGGAGGGAAAATTATATACATTGCATTTTAGCTTTTATCAGAAGCTCACTTATTGCTATTGGTGTCCTCAAATAAAAAAGGCATTATACAGATCTAGTTCAAGCTTAAATGCGTACAAATTTACATGAGCAACTTCAGGGTAAACAATTCCAACACTGCAAATATTTTGTTTCCGTGCCATTAATTTACTGGGGAAAAAAAAAAAAAGTCTCAGGTTTTAATCTGTTTAAGGCATGATTTCATTTATTCCTTTACTTTTTCTTTTTAATTAATTAGATTGCCAGTCTAAACATGTCTACTATTTTTAATCCTGATTAGTTTCTTTTTATGCATATCAGTTCAGATTACACGTCCAATTTTTGCCAAAAATCCCAGACATGCTGCAAGTCACACGGTTCCAAACTATATCAGTATTGTTTATTGTCTGGATTTGTTATACATTCTACAGGCACAGGAGCACTTATTTTTTCATCTTTATGTTCCCAGAAGATTGACTGAATCTGAAAATCAGCTTTCATCGCTTTTGTTTCTATTAAAAGCAAGTGAATACTGTCTTCAGAAATGTAATCTTTAAGCCGAATCTCACTTGGGCAAACTAGTAAGAAGTTAACAAACTAGCAATTATTTTAAGCAATTTCAATGTAGTTGGGTTTTCTTATTTTTAAAAAAGATTAGCTGCTCAGAGCCAGCTTATCCCAAAGAACTGTGAAATATTAAGACACCTAATTTTCCTAGTCCCAGTATTACTCCTAGGCTAGTATAGTGCATTTTCAGTGACTAAATGCTTCTCCCTTTTGCAAAGAGTAAGAACATACTGGATTTCAATAGCTTTTCCTTTGCCTTGGCAGGAATAAAAACTTTATGATTTTCCCAAGAAATGTAATGGGCAGTTGAAGTTGGCAACAAATACCTTCCAGACACAGGAGTACTAGAGGACATGACAACAGATTATACTTTTTTTCCCCCCTCGATCTTTGCAATTGGATGTAAATTCATAAAAACAGGAAGCAAGACACTCAAGCATCAAAAAGAAACACCAGTAATCAGGCACAGATTGAGATTTCCTTGATTAAGATGAACATAAGTTTTGAATCTTATGCTGAACTTCATGAGCACAATTATAAGATTCTACACAGCCTTGTGACTTAAACATGGCTAAGTAGAAAAGCATGCCTTTGACACAGCATGTAAGGTTAAACATCTCATACAGAACAACCAGAGAGACTAAGGGTTCAAAGAACCACTTGCTTATAAACAATCTACTCACTTTTGTCCCCATTGAAAAAACTGTCCAAAGCAATTAGCTCAGCACCAAAACTGAAACTGACCTAAGGCTAAAGCTATTGGAAACACGTGTATATTATTTTCAGTCCTACTTAGCATTAACACATACATCCTTGGAAAAACACCCTGAAACTTACTTGTAAGTTTTTATTTTACACTACAAAAAAATCTGTAACAAAAAGTAGTCTTTCAAATATACCACACTTACATGAAATATAAGTCAATATAATATACCTGCTCTACAAACGGTGAGAAATCTTGAAATTGACAAATGTTGCTCATTTACATTTCTTCTTCTAGTTGAGGGCAAAAGGAAAACCCAAAAAAAGTTCAACTTTTTTTTTTTTTTTAATACAACACTAATGTTTGTTGAGGCTTGTGGGTTTTTTTTTGTTATTTAGAAACAGTTTATTTTCTACATTTGTGTAGCCATAGCATCAAAACTAGGAATAATAAAATTACCTGGGGATAAGCTCTCAGAAAATATAAAAATATTAATTCGTACACTCATGAACCCATATAATGTCTATAAGTCCAATTTAACCTAGAGTCCCATCTGTTTTCTGGTGAAGTATCTGACACTGGTCTTTGTTAGAGGCACAGATACCAAACACAGTCCTGCAAGCTTCTGCGACAAAGACACAAAGTAGTATGCAGGATACAAAGGTCTCAAAAGCTCTTTTATCCGATTTGATAATCTTTGAAACTCCAGCAGTTAAATAAAAAAATAAGTGTAAAAGCCCCTTTTCGCAGATTACCGTCACATTTTCCCCTGAAACAAGGGGACTTGTGTAAATAAACACAATCAGCAGTAAGTATCAACATTATTGTATAAGTGAGATTCATACACAGACTGGTCATATATATACACATACTAATCAGTATTACAACAGAAGGCAGCTAATGACATAATGTCTGAAAAACAACTGCTCTTGCCCTACAGTGTTTTGAGATATGGTTAAATATTAAAAAAAAAAAAACTCTCACCTTCACATAACACATAACAAAATCCGTGTAATAAGAATGTGTTAATTTGCACTCAGAGTGATGGTGAGGGAGGGAGAAGCAAGAGAGGAAGGATTGGGATTTAAGTTATTTAATTTCCCCTCACTCACCAGGAGATTCTCCTGACAAATCCGGAGCTTGGGCTGAATCTGAAGAAGAAACCACACTGACAGCATTTGTAGGAATACCCACAGCAGCCGTAGATGAGGAAATGTTTGATTTCTTTGGTGGTACTATAACGCTCCTAGGTGAAGACAAAAAAAGATTAGTAAATAATACTGTATGGAGGTTCACGCACCATGGTCCTTATTTATACATGTAGTACATCCACTTATATGCCCTTCAAAAGTACTGCTCCTCCTGTTTTCTTTTTCGACCATGTTTGATAATCTACCTCAATCTAAATGACGCTTCACCCTTCTTTAGTTTTAGTGGTACACTTTAATATCTCATCCAGAAAACCCCTGACAAATGAGTACAAAGATCAGCAGAAGTGATCTGTAAGCAGGTTTTACTTTTTACCTTAATTTCTCTAAGATTTGGTTTTAAACTTCAGGCAACTATTTACGAAAGATACCACAGCATTCAAAATGAAAACACCAAGATAAATTATCAGCACTGAAGGTTGTCTTGACAGTATCTAATGCAGAACAGAAGACTAATTGAAGAAAGATACACTACTGCTAAAAATATCCTAACACATAACCGCATACACAAACATTCACACATCTTAAAAGTATGGTTAAGGCATGAATTCGAGTAAATTTTGTAAATTAAGTTTTACTCATATAAGAAATCAAAACATTCTTTGAAGAGCGAATCTCCATCTTTCACACGGGTGAAATGCCAGGCCTTACAGTAAGCATCAAAGGTTACACAAGAGGAAAAGATGCAAAGTGACAAGTTAGGCATGGAGATTTATCTTACATGTTACTATAACATCTATTTACACTGTACCATTTCAATTAAATTGTAGTACTTTATTCCAAATACCTAAAAGGCCTTGTTAAGCCTACATTAAAGGCATTTTTAATTGCAAGTTAGCTCCATAAACATGCAAAAACCCAGCTAATGAGGAAAAGAGTACAGCTGATATATAATGCACTCCCACAGCAGCGCTTACTTTTAATTACCTGGTGTTAACTGTAAGCCGAAAGTCTTCAACATTCAATTTATTTAATCACATCTTTTGTTGACAGTAATATAACTACACACTGAAAGTACTCCCTTAACAGCATTAAAATACTCATTTTCTAAATAAAATAACTTAGAAACTTGATCCAAATTCAGGGGTGGTAATAACAACCAAAGAAGTTCTACAAATATTTCTAAAATAGCTCCTTCTAGAAGGGAAAAAAATTACTGTATTGGACTCCCTTCTTTAGTTAAAGGATGTCACAGAAGCTAGACCATGTTACTGATTAAATCAACCCTCCTTAATGGCAGGAGTAGGCATGCACCATACTTGGAGGCAGTACATGTCATATCATTATAAGGGTGACTGCTAATGTTAACTATACACTGAAAAAACAGAAGCAACAACACCTGAGCCCCAAGTCAAGATACGACACCTAAACGATGAGTTTTGCTCCTATGTGCAGGTCAGTTTCTCTGGAATATGAACAGTGAATAAAAAAAAAACAACCAAAAAAAAAACCAACAAAAACAACCAACCAAAGAAAAAAAAAAAAAAAAAACAAAAAAAAAAACCACAGATATATAAATTGTCTTCTAAATTATAGGCACTTTATCAATTAATTTTGCATTACCCATGTATAAAGAGGAGCTCTTTCACTTGAAATTCTGTGACAGTCACTGTCTGGAAACTTACTACTACTATCTTGTAACACACATTCAAATACCAGGAAGGGACTGGGAAATTCAAGTTTACTGAGCAGAAGATGCACCCACATGCATTAAGGTCAAGTTGGATGTGATCTTGGGCAACCTAATCCAGTTGAAGATATCCTTGCTTACTGCACAGAGATCTGACTAGATGACCTCTGAAGGTGCCTTCCAACACAAACTAAACTATTCAATGATTCTGTTCTACGGTTCTGTAACTTTGGAACATTTCTCAAACATTGAGCACTGAAGCCCAGGTGTGCCCACTCCTTTACAGAATTTAAGTAGAGGTTTCCAATTCAAGGAATACCCATCAATAATATTAAACACAAAGCATACAGATATTTTACAAATATGCATCTATTCATGAGCACTCTGAGACTCGTGCATGAGCTGGAACTATTTCTTTGCATAGTCACTAAGTTACAGAAACAATTATCCATTTGCTGCTAATACACACACAATTATGTTGGGTGTAAAGTGACATGTGAGAATATTCAGTGACAAATTCTGGCACATGTATAGATGGCAATAGTGTAGATATAGGAAATGTCTGTTACACCCTAACTTACCTCGAGGGTAAAAGCAAATCTTCTAGAGAAGTTTTCTATTTCCAGGGCTTAAAGTCAGTCAGAATTCTCTCAGAACATCAGATCAGAATCACTGTGTCCTCTGAATGCATATGAATGCTACTGATCCTATCCCTCTGACTATTAAGAGCCTCAGGAAATACAGGTAGTATTTTAAGTCATAAAGGGCAAGCAGGACCCACACATTAAAAAAAAAACCATACGCAATTAGCTGAACTTTGACTAATTTTATATATTAGTACCTCCCCCTTTCATATGAAAATAAAGATGTGAACATGCTGGAAGGATCAGGAAGGAATTTTAGAATAGGAGTAATGTTTAGTACTACAAGAAGCACCTCACAGGGCAACTTACAGTCTTGGAATTGCATGGGAACAAGGAAGCCTGCGTGCAGATGGAGCTGTTACCTTAACACTGCTCATCTGCAGCTGACAATGAGTGGAGGCAAAAAAAAAAAACCCCAACAATCCCAGCTACAGTAGCCTTCCTTTTTCTGTGCTGTTTCTGACACAACACTATATATTATCATTCCTTCCCGTAAACTTCTACTGACCTTCAGAGTGCTTAAGCGTTGTTGCACTGAGGGAGTAATTTCAGCAAGTTGCCAGTCTCTATAACTACCCAAGGAGAGGTGCATTCAAGCAAAGGAATTAGACATCCAACTGTAAATGATCCTAATAGCCCCTTTTGCCTTTTAAGATCTTTTGTATACCTTCCCATCTTCAATTCTGTACAAGTCTGAGAATGTAAGTACAGTTGCTACTCTCATCTTTAGTAACTTACTTTCTATGAAGTGCATAAAAAAGGAATTACATTCTAACACTTCTATCATAATTTTCAGTATCTAGTAATAGCATACACTTTAAGGAAGATGCTCTGATCAGCAACACCAAGAATATGGCACCAACACGCAAAGTACAGCTATTAGCAGGCTTTTGGTTTAGTTTGTTTTTTTTTTTTAATTACTCAATATCATTCCTTTTGCTTTGATTCAAGGAATAAAAATTACTTTGTACAGGTTTCAGACTTTGAAATACAGGATGTATGCTGCCTCATAAACCATATATGAGTGTATACATATATTTCAGACACAGTCACCACATGCTTTGAGCAAGAAACACTGACTCTCACAAAGTTTTCTGAGAAATTTAGGTTGCTTATCATATCCCACTAAAAAAAAAAAAAACACCAAAACTAAATACACAACAAAAACCAACCACACTTTTAGCTAAAAAAAATTAAAAATAAAAAATACTTGATAAATTCTTTAATAATTCCCATATTTAAAGGTCATGTTATATCTTGGTCCCTACTGTTACTGTTTAAGGACTCAGAGTGTTCATGATGCAACACAGTTGAAGACTTCCTCTGTGCTCTGTAGCTATTAAGCAAAAGGCAACAGTATAGGGGCTGAAGAAATAGCTGCTTCACATTAAGAAAAATATAACCTTGGAAGAAAACAGAGGCTTTGAACAACTCACTATAAAGCCATTTTCTAGCTTCAGACTAATTCTGAGCAGAACTTAAGACAGCGATCTGTGACAGTCAACCGAAATGATTCCGATTTTTCTGGCCAAAATAAAACAAACAGTATTTCCTTCTCCTGACAGCTCTGTCAGTCTGAAGCACACAGCCAAGAGAAACACTGAATACTGTCCAAAAGCATGATGTAAAGAAACCCTTAACTCTGAATGTACTTTCTCTCTGTCTCCTGATGACTTCTGATTCAAAAAATCCTTAAAATAGTTCACGAACAACAAATCAAAACATTTAAATATCTTAATGTGATAACTTTATTGCTACACACTGCTGCATTAGTTGTAATGTAATGTTTACTACTGTCTACGCCTGCCCTTTTAACGGTGCAGTGGACCAATGTTACAGTTACAGGATTTGTTTTAGGAACTGCCAGGCCTTCTTTAAGGTACAAAAGTACAGCTCAGTAATCACATACAGATTCATATTTGACACATACTGGAAAGCAAATGAAGATATTTGAAGTATAAGCATTAGTTGTGTTTATTTATATTCTGAAATTCCTAGATCTTTCCTTTTTGGTGTAGTAATACGGTACTTCCTCAGAATATTCAAATGGAAATGCAACTGTGTTCAAACAGAAATACTTGCCATTGACCATCAATGCTCCTTCTCATTCTTCTTTGAAAAGATTATCAAATGCTAGTATAAGGACAATGAATGCAACTTGCAGAAAGAATGAATGACAGAATGGAAAAAAAAATCAAAATTAAACATTCTAGTAAATAAAGTATGTGGAGAATGTGGAGTGTTTAGTACATTAGTAAATCAGGAAAATTTGCCAGAGAAGTGTCATAAAAATTTATGTGCTCTCAACTTCTTTCCAGTAACAGGGCATTTGCTATTAAAGAATACAAAGATAAGAATCCTTTTTTTTTGTAGCTAAACTGATAAGCATTTTTAAATATGCTACATGCATGAAAATATTCATCAATAAGTGTCCTTGCACTATTTCCTGAGACCTTCAGAATTATGTATTCTTAAAACACCTTTTATCGTGCATTAATTTGGTCAAATAACAGTGAACATTAAGCAAACCCACACAAGGGCAGATACATGACACATGGAAGAAAACTGTCAATACTTTTCACTCAACATTCACATGTTCACACCATTTCAATCAATTCTATACTTCTGGGTCACATTTGAATATTATTACATCCGCTATCATAATACTCAGATACAAGAGGAAAAAATGAAGAAAAATGCACAAAAAGTATTCTTACACTGCATTTCAAGCAGATCTCGAGCACTATATTAAAAATGGAAGCTTAGTTGTCTCATTTATATGACTGTCTCAGATGTTGTGCCTTTTTTAATTTAAAATCAAATATTTAAGGTTTAACATAGGAATTTACAGCACATGAACTGATAACACAGGTCAGGCATAGTGAGAACTAGCCACCATAAATACATCTTAGCTAGAAGGTCAGTGTGTTATTAGTCCCAATTATGCTGAAGTGTGTGGCAGACAATTATTCACTGCTGAACGAGCACAGACCACTGAGCTGAACACTGACTTCCATCACAAAGGCCTATGCAATGATCATCTATTCTGCCAAATTCTATAAGGATTTACTTATTGAGCAATTTCTTGGTTTCAGAGCACTGATTCTTCTGTTACAATATAAAGATACAAAATATCTATAAATATCTCCTAAATTTTCAGTATTTTTCCTTATTTTTTTTTTTGAAGTTGGCAAGTCTGCAATTAATTTTAAGTATATTTCAAGTTAGAAATATTCCTTGGGTTCTAGTCAAATATTCCTAATACAACAGGGGCCAGGCCAAACTGATGACCTCACTGTGATTGAAAAATATGTACATGTGCTCTAATTTGTCTTGACATATAAGAATTTATACAGATTTAATTTCCAGCATTCCATTTTTCAGAACTGAATAGCAACACAGGTGAAAAGTTGTCTGTTTCCATATGAGATAATGTTTTAGGTCAAACCCAAAAGAAATGAGTCTTGTTCCAGGCTACCAGATGATGCCCACTGCAGGGCTCCCATTTAATGAGCAAAAGACCAGAAAAGAGGGTAAGACTTACTTTTACCTCTACTTTGTGAACTAACAAAGAAGCTTGCAATGTCAGCATTCTTCTATAGGCTCTGCTTCTATAGCTAATACCTGTTCCTTTATGTGCTCCTTGAAATACCCAAGGAAGCATAAGAGACACTCAAAACCATGAGAGAACAGGAGTGTGAGGGAAGAGAAGGGAGAAGGAAAAAATATATGATAGAAAGAATGCAAACGATTTTGTAAGAAAACTTTTACAAATCAGCTCAGCAGGGAGAAGACTTCAAATGGTTTGCCTCTTAAATGCCTAGAGAATATTAATAGTTGCTGCACCAAAAGAGCTGAGCTTCTCATCGCAGCATACACGCCTTGATCCACAGATCCCTTACTTGCATATTCTTTCTCTATCTGTACCTGGCAGACTTAATCTTGTCAACAAATTTATTATTTTTACATTTGAGGACCAAATCAATTAAGTCTAAAATGTATACATTCCACACACAAAAAAAAAAAAAAAAAAAAACAAAAAAAAAAACAAAGGACTTTGATTAAATTTAACTGAAATACCACCAACAAACACTTCAAAGGCACATACATGCCGCTAACTGACAAATGCATAAACACAGGCTGAGGTAAACTAAGCTGCTTATAGAAAATGTTCCAAAAAGATAAACTAGCTTATTAACATATCTATTCCGTAAGTTACAGTATAGATGCAGATTTAAGCTCTATAGTAGAAGACCATGATTTGAGAAACTCCATTCCTCTGAACCCTCAGCATCAGCTTCCTATAACAACATGATTATTGAATATTTCCACAAAGAGCATTAGAAGCCAGAAAAGACCACAGTTTTATTTTAAACTACCCAGTAAAAATGGCAAGTGATAGATAATGGGCTCTACTGGACTAACTGAAGAGAAAAGCCATCTTTTTTTATCCTAAACTTCGATTATTTTTACTTCTGTTTTATTTAAATTTGCTCCTCTCCCTTCTCTCCCCCCCCGCCCCCCATCCCTCTTTCTTACAATATTACTACTAAGAAAACTGCTGCATTAGGACACACTGAAATTGGAACTTTAATTCATGTCCCTGTGGATCTTGAGAAAAAGCCAATGCAAGTCTTGAACTTTATCATGATAAACCCCTGGCACCCACTAATCACAAGATTGTATCTTCACATAAGATAAGGAGATTTTTGGCATGGGAATGAACACATACACCTAGCTGTTAGCAAAGGCTTGCAACCTGGCAGCCTTTCAGTAAGGTTTCACTCACACAGCTGTTACTGTATACTCTCCAGCTATGGCTGGGAAGTTGATAATCCTTAAGATATGAGGAGAGTTTTGATTTCTGACACAGCATTCCTGAGATAAATGCAGGATCAGAGAGATGCTTTGAAATTCCCAGAGATACCTCTAGTAAACTGCTACATGGCAGCAACTTTTAACAAAGTGTCTTTAAAAAGGGGAGGGGGAGGGTTAACTCCCAGAACTTGTGTTTGCCATCAAACAATATATTAAATATAAACCAGACACAGAGAATAAATGCATCCCAAAGCCTGTTTTTCCAAACTTCCCTTAGTATTTTTGTTTACCTCAGAGATAGGTGCTACTATTCCAACTCTATTACAGTTTCTTGCAAATGTTTTTCTTTCCCTAGTACAATTCCTTCCCACTGCCGTTACTATGTATCATATCACAACATAAACTTGTATATTATGCAGAATCACACTACATATAGTTACCTTCAAGTGGTCATAAAACTTCCCTGCGTATGTATATAATTTTAAATATATTTCATATATATAGTTTGTCTTTTTGATTGATATATTATCTAGTTAGCAACATGTCTTATCAATACTTTTCAATGTATTTATCATACATACAAGATTGTGCACGTCCCTACAAGATGATAATTGAGTAGAGGTAGGACTTCTACATCTGAAAGTACACTTTTGTCTACCTGACATACCCACAAAGGCAAGCAAGTGAAAAATTAAGCCACCGAGAAACACAGAGCCGCTGACATACTGAGGTCACATGCAACTGCTGCAGGACAAAATATTTTATACTGGTTCATGACCTTTTCCTCACATATTTAGCCCCACCCACTACACACAAAAAGTCATAGGAAACTAATACCCTCAAGTTATCACTGTGGACAGTCCACATGGCTACATAAACCAGCACAACACCTCTTGACCTCTGCTCTTCCATTCACAAGCATGCTGCCATCTACTACTTCAACCCACACACCCCTTTTTCCCTTCTGCACGTATTCCTTTAGCAGACTGGCTTCTTTTCAGTGCACTAACATAGAAATTGCACCTCAAGGTTAAGTGAGAGAATGTTAAGAGCTGTGGGGAGAGGAGAGAAGAGTTCATCTGGGACAGTGCACACTGAAAAAGTAGAAAAGCAAAACAGCAAATACGTCAACTTCTCAGTGACTTGCTTTACAAAAACACACCGCAGTTTAAGGGTGTTTTATGTTATTTGAGTGACTTTGTAACTAGACAGAAAAAAGAAAACAGAAGTGCAAGTGCCAATGCCCCAGTATTTCGCTGCTGCACGTTACCAAATTAAATTTCAGTTTCCTCTGATAGGAAAGTTTCTATAGGCATAATCTACCTATGCCAGGTATGAGGAATGCAAGTACCAAAATTACTTCCTGCCTAGTTAGCCTGCTTCACACCAGCCCAAATCAGATTAGCACAGGCAGCACAGACCATCAGTTTTAGCAATAGCTAAAAAATAACTCCTAAACGCAACATGTACTTCTACACTAGATGTCCAGACAAATGCTATTCTGCGGTTCAAATCTCTACCACTCTACAATGAACAATAAGAATTTCCTGAGGAAAAACATCAGTCACAAACTGAAGCTTTGTGCTATTTCACATCAACTACCCACTTGCTGTAAAAATCAATGAGAGGCCTCAACGGGGAAATGCTAAAAGCACTTGGGAAGCAGCAAGGAGAGAGGTACAAGTTCTTAATACAGTGCTCCTCTTCTCCCAATTTTCCCCCTCTGCCTTCATCCTCCTACTGCTCCCAAAACAAGTTCTCCTGTTTAGCATCATACGCAAAACACAGAACTTACTTTGAGACAAGAGCAAGGGGCCTACATGCTAGCATACACCATCTGTGTCTAATCTAGCCAGACAACCCACACCACCTCTTCCCCCAGCAGTGATATGGCAATCTGAGTTGTGAACACATGCTGTGACAGCTGCATCCACCCCCTGGAAGAGCTGCACTCCTTTCCTGGGTCAGCTGAGTTTGCTAGTTTGAGCAAGGCAGACATACACTGCAAAGACATCAGAGGCAGAGGTAGTTCAGGAATAAGCAGAGGATCAGACACTGACACAGTAAGAGATTCACTGCCAGAAAGAGATCTGGATATGACTAAGGCTTCCTAGAGGCAGGAATGCAAATGTTACAGGATTCTGTCTTTCATTCTCTGTTTTCTTTGTGGGGTTTGGGAATCTAAGAGAGGTAAAAGTCAGTAAACATAGTAAAAGACAATGTCGTCTACTATACTTGGAAAAGACAAGGAGATAATGAGACCGAGACATAGAGCGGACAAAAATTATTAGGAAAAAGGGACTTCAATCTAAAAGGAAAACAAGAAACAAAGCAGCTCCTTTTTAAATGCACCACAGCATTTGAGTCAGATGCTAATTAAAATGAAACAAAATTTTAAAAATTATAACAACAAAGCAAATTAACAGCATAGGGATATACTTATTTAATTAAGCCTGAAAGATTTAAAGTAGACTTTTAGCACCAGAAGGCGGAACACAGATGCATTTTCATAAATGAATATGGGAATATTCTACAGGGAGAAGGACACCTAGAAGTGTACTAAATTGGTTTTGATCCATCTGTAACTATTATTAAACCAGTATTCTTTTGCAGGCCTTCAGTAATGGAAACTAGACACACCTTTGTGATCAATCAACAAGCTAATCTACAAATTTCTCAAGGTATTTAGTGTCCACTTTATTTCCCTTAAAACTGACTAAATGTGCATAGTACTTCAGCACTCATCTGCAAGTGCTGCAGCTAGGAATAGCAGAACAAGAAAGACGAAAGAACAGGTTACACCCCTAATCCTTACTCTTGCAGTCATTTCTACACAATTTATTGGCCCCTATTCCCACATCACTTCAGAGCTCTAACACGCATACGGACAGGAGAGTTTATTCTGATAAAGAGGTGCTGGGTACAAAACCTTGAAGAATAACCCAACCATCAGACATTTTTAATTTCCACAGTAGCATAACACAGCATCCTGATTATGTTAAGTACTAGAGGACACTGTACATGAGATCTGATTCTTTTTCTGTTCCTTACAGATCTCTTAAGCAAAACAAATATTTTAGAAGTTACATTACCTGTCAAAGGAATGGAACTGTACAGGGTGCTCAGCAGCTCCATCACCAAGAACTCCAAGGAAGGCTGGTGGCAGAAAAGCAGAATCCACTGTAGTCCCATCAGCTGGTGTGCTTACCAAGCTTCTCAAGATATCTTTTACATTGACATTTTTTGCAGCTGGTGCAGAAGCTGCAGGTTTACTATCCTCAGTTCCAGTCCCACTTATGCACTCCTGAGACTTATTTACTTCTAATGAAAGCGTGCATAGTACTTCACTGACTGCATCTGGACCTGCACTGACATTCAGAGGTCCTGTGTCAGCAACACTACTGGAACTGTTTGTTTGTCTTGAAGCTGGTTCCTCCCCAAGACCAGAATCCCTTCTTTGTACAGATGCTGTACTTCCTGAATCTTCAGTGCAGTCTGAAGTACCAAGAGCAACAGATGAATTTTCCACATCTGCTCATACCAAAAACAGAAAACACATTTTAAGTCAATTATTAGCAGAACTGCATTCAACACACTGCTCCCAAGAAGTAACTCCAATAGGTGACAAGTGAAATAACACAGCCGTATTTCCTCTTGTCTACTTAGAGATTTAATATTATCTCTAACTATTTCACAGGAAACTTAAAACCAAAATATTTTCTCTGTATTTCTAAGAAGCCTGAAAAGTTATAACACTGAAAACAGAGAAAAGTTACTGACTCAGAAGTCAAATAATGAAAATTAATTCACTGACCTAAAGAAGAACAGGAGAGAGAAGTCTCTTAGTGGAAACAAAAAGCTGCCAGTCTATGCTTATGCATACTTAACACAAAACAGTAATGTTTCTGCAACAAACATTTGTGAATACTTCGCTACTTCAGCAAAATCAACTAGGTCCACACAGCAAAATCAACCTATCGATCAGGCTCTTCTCACAAAGATAAACACAAATACTGAGGCAAATTAAATACTATAACGTTGCTTATTTAAATGGTTATAACACACGTTTTTATAGAGTTTCACATGGACTTCTACAGAATTTTAAGATGCATTTGCCACATTATTTCATTTGGTCAAATATTTAACAATTCACCTGTAGCAGGAGTTTCACTATTTTCGTTCCCTGATTCCTTGAATGACTGGCTATCATTTGGTCGTCTTTCATTCTGAGGTTCCAGTATATCTCTGTATTTTGAAACCATGAGCACGGAAATAAAATATACAACAGCTAAAGCCAAAAACTGAGCCTGTTTACTATCCTCCTGTAAAAACAAAACAAACAAACAAAAAAAAAAACCCACAGATTTTTCCATTACAATTTTAGCAGCATGTTTATTTTTTTGTAAAGTATGCCCAGTGCTACCATAAAAAGACTGAGAGTAACCTGATATGTCAACAATGGAAGAACAATATTCTCTAGTCACAGTTTGTCTCACCTATAAAGCCAGGGAATACAGCAATAGTATACAAGTGGCACTAATCCTTTCATTTTTCATTTATAAATATGACAACTCTGACTAAGATTGTGTGTTTTGACTACATGCTTGGAATTAGTGCAGGGACTAGGTCCCCTTCATTTATTTACAGGTGTTTCCTCAATTACATTTCCTCAAATGTGCCAAGATATTAACAGCATTTGCTGTGAAGTGAAACCATGCAGGTATACTCAACAAAACTGTAAGAGCATTTATTAACTGTTACATAGTAATGAAGGAAGTGGAACAAATTCCAGATCCAGCATTAAATTTTACTTCATCATCAGATTGTCCAAAATGGATGTACTGTACTACGTACAAATTAAACAAGAATTGGCAAGTATGCATTTACATTTCAGCTACAACTTTAAGAGATTTTAAGAAAATCTTTAAAATAAATATTAACATGAACTATGCAAGTATCTCCCCAGAACCCTCAGCCATCCCTACTGAAATAAACAGCAATGTGCCAGCTCTGACTAGACATTATGATTTAGCCTAAGCCTGTCCCTTTTGGTAGTCAACAAAAGAAAACCTCTGTTCACACTGGTTCACAGGAGAACAGAACAGTTGGATCCTCAGTGACCTATCTGTGTTCAGGGGTTTTATCCCCCATTTAGATAAAGGCACAGGTAGCATTCGATTTTTCCCCTGGAGTAGTTCAAGAAACTAAGTTAAAATATAAAGCTCATTTTAGCATGATTGTAGAGCCGACTGAAGGCCTACATTCCATGAAGAGTTCTTTAATAAGCTATAGGGAAAGAAGTTTGTGAGTTCTCTATTAAGAGCAAGGTAACACAGGTGGACCCCATCTGTTACACTGAAGAAAAAAAAAAACAACAAAACCTATATACCCCAGCTTCCCAACTTGATGCAAACCCTTAACCTTTGTAAAACAAGAGAGAAACAGGAGGCTACTAACAGGTTAGCATCAGGCAAGAGTGTGAAAGTGTTAGAAGTTCCTTATGACAGTAAGGATTCTAAAGAATTTTCCTGCTAGCTGAATTTTTGCACGACAGTTTTCAACTGTACCTAATAAAGTTGTGAATTTTAACTATCCCTCCCTTATTTTGTCTGCTACCTTTGTACAAGTCCTTGAAATAAAGTTTAGATACTACTGAAAGTATTAGTGCTGGTGGTTAAGTGGAACCCACGTAAGTTTCTCCTACACAGGTTCAAATTACACCAATCACAATTCTATGTGCTGAACACAATGTATACAAACCAAACATAAAATACCTAGATGCAAGCATAAGCAGAGCTCAGAAAAAAAATATTCTAAAATACATCTTTAAAGTATACTTTTTCTCTACAGCTCAGTGCGGTAGCCAAAAAACAGAGCTATAGCAACACTTCATTTGTGAGACAGAAAACCAGTGGATTAGAAAAGCAAAAAAGCACAGAGGCTATATGCACATTGGCTTATTTTAAAGAATAAATGATACATAAAATCTGCTTGATTTTGAAGATTGCATCATTAGGATTATTTCGGTTGCCACCAGTACAAAAGATTCACTTTCTGTTAATATTTTGCACACTATATACTGAAATAGGGGTCAAAAAAACCCTTGGTTCAATCAGTAGTTAAAGATAAAAATGAAAGATTCTTCACTATTCTGGATAGACCAAAAGTCACTGTGCAAATCATTACACTTGCTAAATAGTCCAATTATTGTAAAATAAGTTCTTGCGTCCAAGCCTGTGGCCACCAGTGACTCACAGCCATTTATAGCTGCTGTATTTGCTTACAGCAGGTGTGTTTCTTAAACAATCAATCTCAATTTCCTCAGTATCAGCTATAAAGTTGCTGATAAAGGATAAAGCTATTTTTAGTCAATTCAAGAATAAAAAAACATATGCTTATTTACAGCACATGCACACAAATTGGTTCCTCTGAGGGGGAGTGAAGGAATTAGATGATCTCCAATTTCTAACTAGCTAAAAAGACATATCTCAAAAACTGTACATAAACATCTTTATGATACATAGCATATGTAAACAGTTTGCCTATGTACAGCATGTGAAAATATATATTTGTACTAAAACTAACACAGTTAATATATAATACAAAGAATTGCAGAGAATCAGCTCTTAGGAACAACTGAAGAACCTGATCAGCAGGCAGCCATCATCAGCTCTCCCTCTTTCCAATCACAAATCCTACAACAGCTGCTGAGTACTACAAGTTCCTAACTACTGTGAGCAGTATTCAGTACTTGTAAATTAAATTTAGCCAAATTACATAACACAGAGCAAGTATCCAGCCAATAAAAACATGCAGAAATCAAACTACACAGAAAACAACATTATTTGTAACTTACTATGTCTCTGAACACTACTGCTCGAAGTCGATTAATATCCATATCCTGCAGAAGTCTGTCATGGTCTCGTATTGGAGAAATGCCCCCAGTCACAATGTCCACTGGACTCTATTAAAAAACAAAAGCAATCATTTCAGATTCTGGTTTTAAAAGCACTCTACCAAGAATCATTAAGTGTTGCTTGTAGTACATCATATTGTCATAACTACAGCACAAAGATCAGATATGTATTTCATCTTTAAATGAAAAAAAAAAATCCGGCAAATTCTTGAGACAGATTTATTTCACTGTTGAAGGTTAAATATACGAGCATTAAATTCACATCTTGGAACACACACTTCAGGATTTCCACTGTTAACACCCTTCAGTTATACAAAAGTATCAGTGGAATAGGTATAAATTTAAAATCTTATACCTCTTTAGAGAATAGTAATTTTTGACTTCTGAGCTCCTAAATGGGGTCTTATACTTGCCTTTGCTGAAGAATTTGCGGTTCCTACAAAGCCCTGCACTGTTTTTTGGTTCTTCACAATGTCTCCAATAGGCTTCATCTGTGCATGCTGACACTCCAAGCAATTTCTTACTGCTATTGCACATACTTGAAGGGAAAAGAAATGTTAAGAATTACTCTGGGAAATAGTATTGTCTATACCCCTTACAGGGAAGCATAATACATTTCTGCTTATCGCTTAAGAAAGTTTGAGCACGTCAATAAAATTATATTTTGCTTCCATAAATTTTAAATAGATACAAAAGATTGCTCAAAATTCTTTAATTATTTATATTTAATAATTAATACTAAACTATTAGAACATGTATGCTGTATATCTAACGGATACTTCAAAGTGAGTAAGTTAGCATCCCTCACTGAAATTTTACCATGCATACAACCATGGGGTGGGGAGGGTGAAGACAGCTCCATTTCACAGACTAACAAGGAAGACAAGTGATGCAGTAGTGAAACAAATGATAACGTTTGCTTCACAATGATCTGTTACTCTTGGACTAAATGTTGTGAAGCTACATGATTGATCTTTTTAGCTTCACAATTGTACCTGTTTCATCTTCTAATATTATTTATTTTCAAAGGAAAAAAGAACTACCCCACCTCTATACCTGTTTGCATCCCATAAATCTTGTTCTACCTGCACAAAGTTTTAATTGCCTAGAAAGGGAGAGGAAGGCTAGTTACTGTTGAGGCTCTGAGCTGCTCTGGCACTCATGCAAAGTAAAAATTTTTCATTGCAAAAGGTCTTACAGCATGCAACTAGCATGAATACTCTCCTCCTCTATTAACCAACTGAACCCAGTTATGATGTTGTATGTTCTTGTTTGTGGAACAGTCATTACTTTTTTAGGTAATAACCACTTCCTTTCAACCCAATTTGAAAGTATTATAATACTGGATACAGCTAATGCCCAAATTTGAATCCTACTCCTCAGAAATATTCATCTCTAGTTTTCACCATACCTTCATCTAATGGCCTCAAGACTCAAACTCCTTTTCTACATATTATAAAGGTTCATGATTCTGTATATGGTACAAGATTTCTTTTTCTTGAAGCTGCTATATCCTCAGCCTTAACTATTTGAGAAACTTTGGCAGAAAAAATACCATGGGTAATATGAAAACATGCATCCACACAGTCAGGCTACCCATACTTAGTAATTTTTTATTTAAACTTTTTAAAGAGCAAAAGAACCCCGTGTATATTCATTGCAGAAAAACAAAACAATATTTAAAGATTCCAATGCTTATTTGTCTACATTTAATCCTGATTTAACAAAAAGAGGGGGCAAAGCTAACAACTGTTAACTATTTTGTAAAAGCAAGTTCCTATGCTCATTAAGTCATTTCACTTGCTTACCCAGACGAAGACATTGGCGCAGAACTCCTCCAGATGACATATTTTTCTCGGACTCAATGTCACTGAAACCAAGAGAGCTTGCAAAAATCAGCACATCCACAAGGTTGATTAATCTCTGGAGAAATGCTAAAGATGCTTCTACTGAAAGTCCCTGAGTTGGCTCAATGTTCTCCAATTCATGCTAGGCAGAGAAAAATTGAAAGTGACATTTACTTCTTCACAAAAGTGATATTTCTACAACTTAAATGAAGAAAAATGTATGCTGGAAGTCCATTTTCAGTCACATGCAAAAGTAGCAATTAGATGTATTCTAGGAAAAATCATTAGTATTGGGGTTTAATCCCATTCCAGATCGCTGTGGGATAATGAAGCCAGGCAATTTTTTTTATGTCTTCAGGCAAAGAGGGCAGGCTCTCTATTTATCTTAGGGATAGCATGGCGGAAAAGGGAAAAGAGATGCTGTGGAAATATACTACACTGCTTCTAAAAAGACAGATACAATAGTTAATACACTGCACAAAGAAAAGTATCCTCCCACACAAGATATATTTTAAAATAAAAAGAAATTTCTTACAGTAGCAGATGTGGCAGCAGAAAGTAGTGGCAATATACCACCACAAGCCATGATCATGTTGTCCATCAATTGAGAGACGAGGTGAATTGTGTTGTGCACAAATACGACATTGTCACTGCTATTCACAAAGTCCATCACAGTTTTTGTAGAATGGCTGTCCAAAATAGACATTCAGAATTCAGCTTTATTTTTGTGGTATTTTAGCATCTTTATGCTTTCATAAAACTAAAATCAGACAGTTTAGCAGTGGGGCAGCAAACAACACATGACTGCAAGGGTCAACTGATAAATCTTAATCAGAAACTAAAACCAACTTTCCTTCCTGTTCTTAAACCTCTCCAGATTATAGCTTGCTAAAAACACCGAGATGTGCGTTAGTCATCATCTGGATAAAGATATCAGGCAATACAGTAGTTTCCTGGAAGTGTGAATTAGATTTGAACTTAAATCTTTGAAAAAATAAAGCAAATACTAAGGGACTCTCAGAGAAATTAAAACTCAACAAAACACAAAAGCTTAAATCCTCTTAAACATGGAAATAGTTATTAAAACAGAAAAGAAATTAAAAAAAATTTAGCTATATCTGATGATGTCCTGAGAGGCTAATTTAATCACATCCTAGATATTAAAATCAGACAAAAATTCACTTCAATATAATCTTTTTTAATCACTTAAATACACTAATTCTTCATTCCTACATTCCCTTTCATCAGATCAGTACAGCTATGTAGTTCAATTTAAATCTGACATTCACTGCTACAAGATAATAATAGGCACCACTCAAAGTTATTCAATCTTAGCATTAGAAGGCAGGATTAACACTGTTTTCAAAGTTTCTTGTTGAATCACCAACTATAAAAGCAGCAATATAGCATGTTCAAATGAGTAAGGAATAAATACTATTCAGAATAGATTTTTTTTAATCCATATTCAGATAATAAAAGATGAAGGTCCTTACATAAATCAGAAACATGAAAACCTTGTTCCAATAAAAATCAACAGCAAGACTGCCATTGATTTAAATGTAGTCAGGATTTCAGACAAAATATGTCTGTAAAGAGTCTTCAGAGAAAAGAAAAAAATCTGAAAATATTTGGGTATAGGTCACAAAATAAGTTGGTCTACTGAATGAAGAGTAAAATACCAGATCTGTAAAATTCAAAGAGTAACTCTGAGGCAGTTTCAACAAAATCTCAAGTTAACTATAATTGAAATTTCAGTCTAGATTATGCCAAATAAAGCACAGAAATTTACCTTCTCCACATCTGTATATCTGTTTCTATGGAAAAGAGTAAGTCTGTGAGCAAGCGCTGATGCATCAGTGACCACTTAAATTCAGGAATACGGAACACGGTTGACCTGGAGTCTCTTCTCTGCCCATCTGACATAGAAGTTAGCTCTTGTCCTGAATAATCTTGATGCCTTAAGGCCTGAATACACAGTTTGCCAACAAAAAGAGAAAAAAAGAAACCCCACCATGCTCTGGTTATTAGTTTCTCCATAGCATACACCAAAATGCATTTAATACACTTGAGATTTTAGATATTCATTAAGTTTAGACTGTGTATATGTTTATAAATAAATCTAAAACTATTACACAAACGCTATTTACTGTATATACCAAACCTACAAACTAATCTACAGCTGCACTACCACACCTGTCAGTCTAGGCATATATAAGCAGCAATCCAACCTTACCACAGGGGAAGTATGTGCTGCTGTAGACAGTGGTTTTCCTCCTTTAAGGAAGAATGGTGCAGAATGAAGAGCATCCATTAGCAGGTATCGCTGCAGAAGGGAAGGACTCAGACACATGACTCTTTAACCATGAAACACTGAGCTCAAAATTAAAGACTAGCACAGTGGAAAATTGCAGCATGCAACAGAAGCCCAGTTTTAAATTATACTTGCACAGAAAAGTTAGGCTGATGTGATGGAGTGACAATACTTCAAATTTCACAGTATCCAATATATCTACATATCGTGTACCTGCAGAGTAGCTAATGTAAAAAATATTTTCACAAGTTCCATATTAGGATGATGATATGAGGATATGAAAGATATGAGGATATGAAAGAAACTTGGTGCTATTTTTTTCCTGCAAAAGCAACATTTACTCTTCAAAAATAGTAAGAGTTAAGAATATAAAGACCAGACTAAAAAGAGCAAGGGATGAGTAAAGAAGCAGAAAAAATTCTAAATAAAATCCTCTCTGAATGTTTCTTTCAACAAACTTAAGAACAGAAATGCCAACACAGATAAAGCGTCCATCTAGCTAAATACTCAGTCTCCATCAGCATCCATAAGAGGACGCAGAAAGAATAAAATTTTAGAGACTTCTCTGTACACAAATTAGTAAGAATTATTTGAATAATTCTTACCGTTAATCAAGGTTTCTTACTATTTTAATCACGGGTTAAAAATATTCTTTAGATAACTCACAAAATCTAAACACATTAAATTATCCCAAATGTGTGCGGGTTTTGTTTTGTTTTTTCATAAAAACTTCCTTTATTTTTTAAGGTAGACAGAAGGACAGGTAAATTTACCTCAGGTATGGCTCTGGGGGGCTGATGCACTTCTAGACATGTGTTAGCTTTCAGTTCTAGTCTCTCTGTATCTGATGCAACATTAGAAACATCCAGCTTTGCGATTCTTTTGTCAAAGGCTCCAGCAGGCTCTGGCACATGTGCATTTGCATTTTCTTCAGCTGTTTTAGTTTCACTAAAAAGAATCTTTTCCTCCCCCAGCTTCTTTTTCCCTTGTGATATCGGTTGAGTCGTTACTTCTTGAACCGCAGAACTCACTGTGTCTGCTGAGGAAGTCTGTTCTTGTTTTGTCTTATCCACAACTTCTGTATCTTCAGATTTTACAAGCACAGATTCAGGTTGCTTCTCCACAGCTATTTCCTGCTTTATCACTTCACTTTCATTAGAGCTACATTCCTTGTTCATTTCTGCAAACTCTTCTGAAGGCAAAGGCATACTACTTTCCTCTTTCAAATCAACAAAGTCATCCTCGTCTTCCACCTCTACTGTTGATTTTTCCAGTCTTTCTGGATCTTCAGGAGTTTCTCCTTCCAAAGTAGTTTGCATTGA
This sequence comes from Forpus xanthops, assembly GCA_032466535.1. Classification (NCBI taxonomy): domain Eukaryota; kingdom Metazoa; phylum Chordata; class Aves; order Psittaciformes; family Psittacidae; genus Forpus; species Forpus xanthops. The sequence goes on from JASSUY010019790.1 coordinate 23,736, forward strand.
TAAAGAAGCAGCAGTGACAGCTACTGTTTCTTCCACAAACTCATCAGCTTTGCTCAGAGAATCTTCAATTGCTTCAGCTATTCCAGTACTGATTTCTGAAGCACTAGGTTTTATTGCTTCTGGATCTGGAGAAAATTCCACACAAGGCACTGCTTTTAAATCCTGTGTAGTCTCCCTGTCTTCCCTCTCTAATTCCTCCCTGTGATTAGACACCAAATGAGTTTGTTGATCACCATCTGATGAAGTACTTGTCTCTTTTTTTCCAGTACTGTAACCCATGTCATCATCAATTATGCAGGAAGGAGTAGCAGCATCTTCTTTTAACTGCAAACACTGTTGCTTTCCATTGTTTTCAGCTTCTTTGCTAACTCCAGAGATTGTTCTAATGGGAGTTGAAGAAAGTATTTCATCCCCTTCACCTCCTTTCCCTTGGTATGCCTTGTACATTTGAGAAAGACTTTCTTTGTGCATTTCAAAAGTTACCTAAAAGAACAGAGTTGAAAGTATGTTAAAAATTACATATTAATGACAGTTTTATCTAATTAAAAAAAAAAGTTTCTCAAAGTTGTACTACAGATTTATAGTGGCTATTGTCCACATGACTAAAAATAATGTTTCACATTGGAGATCACTTCAACTAACTGGGAGAAAAATTTTCTCATGTGTACCTGCTACTCCTGGACAAAAGAAAGAAAAGGGGGGCAAGGGGAGGGTGCATGAAAATAAGACCAGAGTCAAAAAAAACCTGGACGATCCTAAGAACATGAAATTAAAGGTTTTACTAGAAGTACTCAGAGTTTTAAAGACTACTTTTAAAAAGAAAAATGAAAATGCTTAAAGTTTAGGTAGAACTAGATGATCTTCAGGTCCTTTCCACCCCTAATCATTCTATGGTTCTATGACTTACAGTCAATACTTACATAATTTCCTAGGCCAATTGCAGTCATCTGTAATTAGAGTTATTTGTGCTACCTGCGTTCAGGTAATTGCATGGGATGCAAGTCAAAATGCAACAGCATAACAACCAGAAAATTACTAAAATTTGAGATAGCTCACAATCTCAATTTTCCTGTGACAAGCAGCCAGGGCACTTACTACAGCTGAGCTTTCACATCATTTTAGCATGTTAAGTATGCTCAACAAACCATAAACAAACTTCTGAGAAGCTTACACTGTAAAAATACAACCCAAAAAGTCAAAGCAGTGTAATGAAGTCAAAATTCTAAGGATCTCCAAATGATACCTAAAATTCTCCAGAGCATTCATTCTCTGGTGGACTCTATTCACCCAGTCTAAAAGGCACATGAGAACAACTACACAATCTGATTAAAGTGAGAAGACCTTCCAATGCATGAGCTGAAAAAAAAATATTATTGTACTTAGGTATATTAAAAAAATCCAGCTAGAAAAATTCTTTATATACATACTGATAAAAATAATTTGCTCAAATAAATATCTGCATGCTGAAAGAAATTCTCACTACACTGACATTTTTATTACACTGTCATTCAATTTAGTTTACCTATACCTTTCTCTTTAGGACTTAGATTTATCTTTTATAACAGAAGGGTTTATTTAACTGTAAGCTTAGTTCTCAAAATTTTCCTAAAATATAAAAAATAAACCCCTCAGCTGCAGTTTAACTGTTTTATAATTATCATTTTCCATAGACAAAGAGCAGTACCTTTTACTCAATATGAATGCACATTTTCTTATTCTCTGACATACTAAAATCTTTCATTTGGATCTCACCTAAAAATTCCATGTACATGGTATTCAAAGGGACAGTTAGTAGGAATATTGTCTCTTAAGACAATACATACCTGTAAAAAACCAACTTGGCAAGTGGAGGTTCTAGAAAGTCTTTCAGTGCTAGTTTTAAATCAGTTATGTACAAACAAAAAAAAGTGTGAATGATTATTATATGACTGAAAGGTCATCCATCTGCCACAATGGGTTTATAAAATATTTCATTATAGGGTATTACAAAAAAAGGGGGGGGGGGGGAATGGGGCTGGGGGGTGGGAGTGGGATGTATTTTTATTTTAGAAATACTTCCTTCCTGAAACTTTCCACAGTCAGGATGTCAAAAGTAACACAGCTTGGATCATGCTAATAAGCTCCCCCACTTTTCACTTGTTTTCAAAAACATGATTAGGAAAGCTATTACTTTTGGTCAAATCATTACTTTTCTGAAGAAGAAAGCCTGACAACTTGAGCTTATCCCCAGCTACCCTTCTCACTTCTCTCCCCTACTGTTACTTCCTCTATAATTAAAACTGCTAAAATTTTTATTCCAACAACAACTAAAGAGACATTCAACAAATAAAAATTGTCAGCAAAACTTACCATATGTATTTCTCAGAAAGCACAAACTGACCCACAATATGTATAGCAATTACCTATGTAATGCAAGGAGAACTACAGACCAGTCAGTCTCACCTCTGTGCCTGGCAAAATCTTGGAGCTGATTGTCATGGAAGGCATGCTGAGGCACATGAAAAACAAGGTGCTTGGTGGCAGCCAGCATGGCTTCACTAGGGGGAAATCCTGACTGACCAATCTGGTGGCCTTCTATGATGGGGCTAAGGAACTGATGGACAGGGGAAAAGCAGTTGATGTCATCTACCGGGACTTGTGCAAAGCTTTTGACACTGTCTCACATTACATCCTTGTCTCTAAGTTGGAGACACATCAATTTGAGAGGTGAATAAAGAACTGGCTGGATGGCCGCACTCAGAGTTGTGGTCAATGGCTCAATGTTCAGCTGGAGACCAATAACAAGTGGTGTTCCACAGGGATCAGCATTGGGATCAGTCTTGTTCAACATCTTTGACAGTGACATGGACAGTGGGATTGAGTTCGCCCTCAGCAAATTTGCCAATGACACCAAGCTGTATGGTTCAGTTGATACGCTAGAGAGAAGGAATGCCATCCAGAGGGACCTTGACATGCTTGTGAGGTGGGCTGATGCAACCTGATGAAGTTTAACCATGCCAACTGCAAGGTCCTATACCTGGGTCAGAGGAATCCCAGGCACAGGTACAGGTTGGGCAGAGAGGAGATTCAGAGCAGCCATGTAGAGAAGGACTTGGGGTTGATGAGAAAATGAACATGAGCTGGCAGTGTGCGCTTGCTGCCCAGAAAGCCAACCGCATCTTGGGGTGCATCAGAAAAAGCGTGACCAGCAGGTCGAGGGAGGTGATCCTGCCCCTCTACTCTGCTCTCATGAGACCTCACTTGGAGTATTGTGT
>JASSUY010019791.1:0-14402 GCA_032466535.1 Forpus xanthops
CCAGACTAAACCCCCCCAGGTCTCTCAGCCATTCCCCATCCCACTTGTGCTCCAGGCCCTGCACCAGCTCCACAGCCTTTCTCTAGTCCTGCTCCAGCACCTCAATGTGTTTCTTATAGTGAGTGGCCCAGAACTGAACGCAGATTTCAGGGTGCAGCTTCACTAGTGCAGGGTAGCAATTACTGCTCTGGCCCTGTTGGACACACTCTTGCAGATACAGGCCAGGATGCTGTTGGTTTTCTTGGCTGTGCACAAGCTGTTCATGTTCAGTGCCATCAATCAGCACCCCAGGTTCTTTTCCACTGAGCAGCTTTCCAGCCTGGAGTGTTTCATGATAATGGTGCTTGCAAGGAGGAGGTTATTAATAGCACTGCATGAAACAGATTGACCTCCTTCCCTAGTTCCAGTAGAAGGTGTTCATCTGCAAACTGATCACACTACTTGTTGTCTTCTGAGGTTGGACATATGCATTGAACATGGACTGTGTCAGCATTTCATACATGATCATGTGATAAACCATGCACATAGCTGGTGATATTTGTATCTTAAAAATCCATTTCTGCCTTTGCACTCAGTGCAGTGTTGCTAGCAAGTCTTTCATGTGGGCTTTTAAAAGCTACCCTTCAGTTGTCACTTAGGCTACAATGACATTGATGGTTCATAAAACTGCAACTTTCTGCCTGCTGTCAAACTTATTGCATCTGCATCACTACCAGACTGCTTATCCTTTGGTCAGCCCATCTGCACAATGGCAATTCTTTATGTAGTTTTACTGGTTTCCACCTGATTACAAAATAGGAAAATCATGGAGGTTGGAGGGAACATCTTGAGATTGTCAAGTCCATCCCTCTGTTCAAGCAGGGCTGCCAGGACTGTGGCTAGTCAGGCTTGAATATCTCATAGAATAGGAACTCTCTGTGCAGAGAGAAACAGTCTGTGGACATCCTGTTCCAGTGTTTGATCACCCCAACAGTGCTAAATTAAACTAAGGCACTGAGTCAATGTCCACCAAAAAGCGGGGAGGATGTCTCCATGGCTGTTACAATCTAACAGTGTTTGTTAACTTCTCCAAACAGTTTGATCTGAGGACCTTCAGACTAAGTTTATAGAAGCTGCATCTTCCTTCTGTATTTTCTTCTATTCACTAGGCTTATGTTTTCACACTGTGTTCCTGGAGCTCACTGGTGATGTGTGGACATGCTACAAAGGCCTGTCCTGGACTGGCTTTCACTGCACCCAGCAGTATTGGGTGATGCTCTTTGCAACTAGAATCTTCCATTCTATTTTAATGTCTAAACAGCATGACACTGTGTGAGGAATTTGGTCTTGGCCCATTGTTCATGGAAACCCAGAGCACAGACTTGGCAATTCAAAGGTTAAGTAAGCTGAAGGCTTTTACCCATAACCTGCCAAAGTATGTAAGGTGCTTTCTGTGAGCTGAACTAGAATTATCCATGTTGATTTAGCCTCAGAGTCCTGTGATGGGCTTTCTGTTTGGACAGACAGCACATAGTCAAAGAGTGAAGGTTGGACTTTTGACTCTCGGTGTAACAGCTCTTCCCAGTGACTTAAATTCTGTGTTATGCCACATGTAGCAGCACTCCTGGAAGATACTGACAGCTTGTTTTAGCTAGAAGTCTGTTCTGTATACTGCAGTAATTTAATGCACAGTATCCTTTGTATTGTATGTAGTAATTGCTGTTTTTTTGTGTTTCAGTGTCTGGAAGCAGGACCTAGCTCCCTTTCAAGGTGGCATTTCCAAGGAAGTAATGTCAGATGTGGTGCGCCGGAAGCTTGGGACACACTACCAGATCATTAAGAACAAATTGTACCGTGAGCAGGACTGCTTGTTCCCTGCAAGGTAAGTGCTGTGCAGAAGATCTTGTCACTGTAGCTGGGACACAGCACTGCTTCCAATGCTGCCAAGTTGAAAGTCATTGAGTACAATTACGTTTCAGAAGTCTGAATTCCTTATCAGAACAGAAGCCTAGAAAATGATGTTTGAGGCTTAAATGTCGCAAGAGGTATTTGTCGTTGTGGCATTTCAGTTTACAAAGAGTTGGTTGGTTGTGGGATCCCAGAGAAAGCTGCAGATCAGGCCAGATTTACCAGAATGGGTTGTTTCCTTGGTGTCTGTACTGCACTGAGGCTTAGAGGCTGATAGAGGCAGTTCCCAGCCTGCATCATGGTATGGCTTAGGCTTGCCATCTCCTTTGCTCTTGTGCAGAGGGAAAGACTTACAAGAGACTGCAGGATTCTGCCTTCTCCTTATAAGCTCTTTGCCATATGGCATTTCTCTATAGATGCAGTGGAGTTGAGCACTTCCTTCTGGAGATCATTAACCGCCTCCCTGACATGGAAATGGTGATCAATGTGCGAGACTACCCCCAGGTCCCCACGTGGATGAAACCCATTATCCCAGTCTTCTCCTTCAGTAAGGTGTGTACACCTTTAAAAGCTGGGCATTTCTAAGTAATGCATGTTCTCCTTTCTCTTGGAAACCTACTTTTGAGGATGGTTCGCACAGATTTTGTGTGTGTCAAAATTGCCTGCTCTTTATGTTTGCTTTTGCTTCCAGTTTTCTGGCAGACAGGCTTGCCGATTTATCAATAGAACTGTTTTTCCCTCATTAGTTTCTCTTCCAGGTCAAAAATTGTAGCTCTGCCACAGTGGAATGATGCACAGCTGGATGGGATATGTGCCAGCATTGCTGGCATTTGCTACAGTGCCCTTGTTAAAATTGTAGCTGTAGTTTATCAGCATTGTTGAGGCTTTTTTGATCATCAGTCAGCTGTTATCCAGTTCATCTCATTTAATGTGAATATTTTAGTCCTCTCTTTTCTGGTACCACAGATAAGTGTTTCCGATTTTCTTCTCTGTAATATTCTTGCCTCCTGTGAGCCCTTTTCCCCTGGATACTGTTTTCCGTCTGCAGACATGCACACACATGCAGAGGTGCATACATTTGCTCTCTGCTTCTCTGTTCCCACACTCGAGAGCCCGCCCGTATGTTTTCCCACCTCTCACATTATTAAACTTGACTGTAGCGTAGTGTCTCATCCTTTCCAACAAAATACTGTTACACCTCAAGCTTCAGCTAATCTTGCTATGCCTTATTGAATACTCAGTGTGCCCAAATCCTGCACCCTCGCTACCTAACCCTGGTTATGATCCTGGTCGTAGCTGAAGCCCAGCAGAAAGTAAGATGCAAAAAGAGGCAGTAAACCATTTGGTCTTCCTAGTTCAGGCCCTATTCTGTTTCTGGTAACTTGTAGTGTCTTACTCTCAACCCAGGTCTTCAGCTCATGCAGTCTGAACCATGGTATGATCCATACTATGCCTAGTCCCCAGCCATGAAACTGTCTGGATTTTCAGAGCAGCATTGCAAAAGCTGTCATTTAATAGCCATGCTTGCTGCCAAATGTAGTAGTAAGCCAGTAAGCTGTCTTGACCCTTGCATAGCCTTAACTCCCGCCAGCATAACCCAAACTGATGCAGCGCAGGTTGCAGGAGTTCAATCTTTGGAGCTGTATTCATCATCCTGCCCTTGGGCTCCTTGCAGGAGCCAGCAGGAAACCGACTTTTCCAGTCACTGTTTTTTAGTATTTGAACTGTAACCCCAGCCCTGTCCATAACTGAAACCCAGTGACCCAGGCAAAGCTCACATTTAACCATCCCTTGTGTGGAAGGCTCCAGGATGCTGGTACAGGGTGCTTTATAAGGCTGAAAGCATAAGTGATTGAAGGATTATCCTACTCTGCACCTCAGAAGGCCAGCCCTGGGGTGGTGGTGGAGCTGTCGTGATTTCTTATCAATGCCTGTTTATGCCAAGGCTGAGAAGGAGCAGATCATACAAGTACACATTCATTTCACTTGGAGGGGATCTCAGGAGGTCACCCTGACCCTCAAAGCAGGACCAGCTAGATCTGCTCTGGGCCACATCCTGCCCAGATTTGAGCATCCTGGATACAGGGTGTCCCCAGACAGTGTTTGACTTCTGTCAGAGTGTAAAACATGTTCCCAATATCTAATTAGAATTTCCCTTCTTATAATCAAAACCTGTTGCCTCTCATTCTGTCTCTGCACTTCTGAAAGGAGTCGGATCCATCTTACCTGAACTCTCCCATTAGGAAAAAGCAGATTCCCCCAAGCCTCCTCCTGTGTGCATGAGCAAACCGATTTCTCAGGCCCTGTTTCTATGTCATGTACACCAACCTGCTGACTATGTTGGAGGCCTTGGAACCTTTCCAGTATCTCCAGGTGACAGGTAGATGAATAATTATATAAGAAGCTCATTATTAGTGTAAGGAAGCAACCTATAGTTTGGTTTCATTAAAGGTTTGAGTCTTATTTAAGTGCTGGTCTCCCCTCTGGTTGTATGGGGATTTAAGCATCCAAATAGGAGTGAGGAAATGAAATTCTTACATGAGTTGGGTATTTGTTACAGCGAATTAAGTGAGCTCTAGGAAGGCTGGAATGAGTGGAAGTGTGGGAAACCTAAATGTCAAAGTGTAAGTGCTTTTGTGTCTGAGGAAATAACAATGCTTCTTAACTTCTCTTTAGTAGAAAACATCTGTAGCTACACATAGGCACAAGTCTTCAGAAAAATAAGTGGAGCTCAGGTCTTCTGCTATTTACTCATCACCTATATCACAGACCTCTTTTGTTATTTTCTAGTGTGAAAGTACCATGTTGTCATGCAGGCTTTCTAACATCACTGAAACATTTCATTACTGGGCTTTCTTCCGAAGAACCCCAGTAGCACCGTGGTGGCAACAAAGCTCTCATGGGTGCTCATGGAACGGTAATGGAGAAAGCCAACAGAACTCCTAGAAAGGACATTCATTACTGGTGGGCTCAGTGAGTAAACTGAAGTAGATACTACCTTTATTCTTACATTACTCTTTTTTTTTTCTTAAGACATCTGATTACAATGATATCATGTATCCTGCCTGGACATTTTGGGAAGGAGGACCAGCTGTTTGGCCAATTTACCCGACAGGCTTAGGGCGCTGGGACCTTATGAGAGAGGACCTCACAAGGTAGGTTTTGGAAGTGATTATGTGTGTAGGGAGGTTTAATGAAAGACAAACCCACAGTAAAATCCATCAAGTGCTGGGCAGCATTGGGCCAGTGTTGAAATCTAAGACTGTAGGTCTGTTGGCTTGTTATCTGTCTGTTTGCTTCTTGTTAACTACGTACAGCCTGTATAGCTACTGTATAAGAATTCTCCTTGGAAACCTTGGATGATGTAACTAGAAGTTATAATGAGCTTTTCTGTTTCCAACACTTAAGTAAGAAATGCAGAGGACAAAAGAATATCCATACTTCACACTGTCAGGGCCAGATTACTATCATTTTTGCTGGGATAGGGATTGTCAATAACATAGCAGTTATCTTTTGCCTGCAGACATCTCCCTGATGTATGGAAATGTTTTCCTTTGTTTCCAACTACTTCTGTAGAAGCTGTGTTTTTTTCACTGCAGGGATGATCCTGGATGTTTGTGTAAGCTTCTGGAAGGGTAAAGGAAAAGCCTTCTTAAGATCTGGTTTTACTTGTGTGTCATTGTGAAATACAGAAACCTGAAATCATTCCCAAGAACCAAGAGTCATTATTGGGCTGAGAGTAAGACAGAAGATGTTTCTGACTGGAAGTCTTTTGGCAGGATTTTTGACTGTTAGCAGAGTAAGGGACTGTTTCCCATGGAGAGTGACAAAGTGTGTAACAGTGAGTGAACATAGATACATTACAAGGAAACCACCTTTATGGCAATCACCTGACATCAGAAGTGTTTCTCTCTTCAAAATCTGAAGATCTATGGGACTAATCATAGTGATGTAAAACAATGAAGGTCCAAAGCATTTACTTATCCTTGCTTTCTCAGTGAGCCCCTCTGGGTTATAAGTAGGTGCAAAGCTTGATCAGTTTGAGGATCAGGACCTACATGTCAAGCCAGGTGCAACAGAAAAGTACCACAAAGAGTTCCCCAGAGGGAGGCAGGTGACTGCACTGACAGAAGTAAAACGTGAACAGCTGTTTTGAAAGATTTGCTTAGATGTAAAATGAAAGTTATTTGGGAATACCGTGAACCCTGTATTTTAAATGCAAAACATGAGGCAGGGTTGGTTGGTTGCTGTTCTTTGGGTTTTCCAATTGGGAAATGAGCAAAACTGGGAAATGATTAGAAACTCTCCAGTCATTTTGCACAATCCATATTCAGAGAAGTGCAGAAGAAAAAAGCAACAGTACAAAATGTGGATTCAAGTTTGAGGTAAATTATAATACCCTGGGTTTAAGGTTTGGTACGGGGATTGTGTACAATTCACTGTTTTGGCTGAAAGGTGTACTGAAAAGTAGCCTGTATTATGTTGCCTTAAACACAATATTCATAGGAAAACCTCTTCTGTTGGACCTGGCTGAGAGGTTTTTCTGCTCTAATGAAGAAAACAACTTCCATTGAAAACCAAATACTGATATAAAGAGATTATGCTGTGACAGCTGATGAGAGTGCTGTTTCCTGGTTATGTTAAATCATTCATTGCCATGTATAAACAATATTTTCAGATCTGCAGAAAAATGGCCATGGATGAAAAAAATCTCTAAAGGATATTTCCGAGGATCCAGGTGAGCACATTTTCCTGTAGCAGGAGATTCTACTGACACATGCTGTGACAGCTGTCTGTGTGCAGAAGTTTCTGTATCTCGAAGACCTAAACAAATGTAAACCAGAATGTAGTTTATTTTTAAAGCAAGGAAAGTGAAGCATTAATGATTCTTGATAAGAATTGCCATTCGCAACCAGTTTATTATAAAAGCCTAATATTGGAAATAGAAGCTGTGATGAATTTGGTATTTATTCCTTAATGAGTAAAGCTGTCACACTAGGAAACAACTTATTCTATGAAGGGAGCTGCAGATGCATGATCCACATTTAAAGATTTTATATTGATGTACATGCTGCTTGCTATTATGAAGACTTTTATTTGCTGTGCAAGTGCTTGACACTGAATCAAAAGTACTCTTGCTTTAAGTTACCTGAGTGGTTGAGGGGTAAGAGTAGATTATTTTTGCCCTTCCTCCAGTGACAGTTTGGAAATAATGTTAAACCCACTTTTTTGTTTCTCCCCCATCCCCAGTAGGGAAGGATCTGATAGATACCAGGTAGGCTCAGGAGGAGAGGAGGAGCGAGGCTCAGGGGTGTCATAACCTTGTTTATCAGTGGTGTTTTAAATTAATGTTGGCATTGGAGATGCTTTAGCATCTCTTAGCTCCCTTCCAAGTCAGAGAAAGCTGAAGTATTTGGCACCCATGAAGGTAAAGCCTGAAGGAAACATCTCTGCTGGTTTGGCCTGGGAATTGCTCAAATAATGCTATTAAATATTTAGTAAGTGAGGTAAAAAAACGTGGCCTCAAATCAGTTCAGGATACATAATTCATTCTCTTCTGCTAATGTGCCCTTGGATAGAAATACACTCTATGGTAGGAACTTAATAATGTTTTTTTGGGCACATAGGGAGGTCAGCCGCATAAAGAGGCAGAGTCTTGAGCCCTGTAGTTTGTTACCTATGTTGGATCATGTGAGTAGGCTGTTACTGATGGCATTTTTTTTTGCAGAACGAGCCCTGAGAGAGATCCGCTCATTTTGCTATCCCGAGAAAACCCAGAACTTGTTGATGCTGAGTACACCAAAAACCAGGCTTGGAAATCTGAAAAGGTGTGTGGATGTCTGTCTCATGAGTGTGAAGGCCAGAAAGGGTAGCAGTTCAAGATGGCTTTGATGTTTGTGAAGTATCTTCTGGGGTCTGTGGATGATCCTTTCGTGTGGAGGAGGCTTGTAGTTCCCTTGATAGCCACACCTCTGAAGGATGGAAGGAAGGTGTCTCTAGGGCCTGTCAGGGCAAATGTTTGTCTTCCATCTATGCTTTTTCTTCAAGGAAATTAGCACACATAAGAAAGTGAATCAATGCCACTCCCCTCCTTTTCTGCTACAACAGAATTATTCAACTCTTCCCCTTCTATCCCTGAACTGCCTGTGTGGTGTTGTCAGTCTTAAACCTTTTTCTGTAATCTCCATTTCCTGGTCTTGTTGATAACTTTCTGATCACTGCCATTGCTAACCCTTTAGTTCCATACCTAGTTTACAGTCCAGCTCTCTCCAGACAATCTTGGCTAATCTAGTTACACTTGGCTTCACATAGTCCTTTGTCCCAAGCTGTTTTCCACTCTGTAGTTGCCAGCTAAACAGCATTTAACATGCTTGTGCTGGCGGTTGCTTACAGGCAGTGTGTAATTTACTGGGCTCTTTTTGTTGTTTGAAGGGCTGTGAATTCTTAATAATACTTCTAAAAGCCCACCAGAGAAGGTTTTCTCAGAAGTGGGAATAGAGGGTTTTGAGATCTCAGCTTTGTTTCTAGCTGAGAATGAAAACAAATATGAAATCACCACGTAAAACTTACCAATCTTTTAAAATTCTCTTCCTTTTAAGGATACATTAGGAAAGCCTGCTGCAAAGGAAATTCCCCTGGTTGATCACTGCAAATACAAGTAAGACCTTTGATTAGTAAGTTTTTCAAGGGCTGCAGGTTATGTCTTTCCTTGTATGGTGTAAGGTCTCATTTTATTTTAAGGTCTTCTAGAAACCTGCTCCATGCATGTAAGGAAGCCTGTGAACAGATATAAGACAGTTGAAAATTTGGGACATTAGCATGGCCTCTTTTGGTATCAGCTGTCCTTTGTCAGGTCAGGAGAAATAAAGTGCTTTGGGGAAAGTAAAGGTCTTAGATCAGTAACAGGCAAATAGACATTTTTTTAATCAAAAAGGCTTTCTTGTCATTTTTTCTTTACATTCCTGTACCAAGTGGCGTGTCCCAAATTATTTTTTCAATGCTACAGTAATAGCATTTATGTCTTCAAAGACAGAGGGAACTAAGGAATCATGTGTTCATGTGCATACTGAGGCAAACACTGCCACTGGATGTGTATAGTAAGAGAACCTGAAATATGATTGAGCAGATATAGTATCGACTCATATTTTTATGTTGTTTGAAAGAATGTGGGTCTTTGATTTACAAAGGTTTTAGTTTCTAACTGCTTTAGGGAGGGGGTTTTGGTATAATATTCTTGTGGGTTTCTGTGTAAAAATACAAGCTCAGTGTGTATGCATTCATATGTGTGGTGTTTTGCTGCTTGTTTTGCTTTAAAACTACCCAGTTATGATTCTGCCAGATAGACTCTGCTGATAGAACTCAGTCATTTGGCTGGATCTGTGTTTTTGTGCAAATGTGATTGACTTGTCTCATTTCATATTCACTAGACTGTTGCCCAGATTTCTCCCTTCTGTTGTTGCACATAGGCTTCCCATTTCTGCTGCCTCCTAAGACTCTTGTACAGTGCAGGCTGAGGCATTCTCACACACTTTTGTCTGGTAGGGTCAGCATGAGCTCCATGAGGCTTTCCTCGGTTTGACACAGACAGGTAGAGCCTCACACCTTGATTTTTCTCCCTCGATTTTGACAGGCAGCAGGAGCTCACCTAGAACATCTGTATTTTAAGCTCACCTTTCCTATGAGTAGCTTCAAATAAACATTTTCCCTTTGATTTAGTGACCAGTGCACAACTCCGGTGTGTGAGGGGGATCCCCTCGCTTCCAGTGGCTGCCTGTGAAGGGAGGGTTGGCTACTGCTCAGAGCTCAATTTCTTAGTGAATTTCCTCACAAAGCACTAGGTGTAACCAAGGACCTTTTCTTTGCTTCTCCTTTTAAAGGTATCTGTTCAATTTCCGGGGAGTGGCTGCCAGTTTCCGGTTGAAACACCTTTTCTTATGTGGTTCACTTGTCTTTCACGTTGGAGAAGAGTGGTTGGAATTCTTTTATCCGCAGCTGAAGCCTTGGATCCACTACATCCCAGTCAGATCAGACCTCTCTGATGTCAGGTGTGAGACTCCAAGCCTTCTCAGTGGAGCATTGCATGCCACAGGAAAAAAACCTGTGTTTGGAAAGGTGGTTTGGTTTGTATTGTTCTAGCAGGTGCCTCCAGTCCTAGGCATCTGACAAAGGCTTTTGGAGCTTGTGTTCTCTTCTCTGTATTACTGCCACAAAAGAGTCCTTTGCTTGTATTACTTGGATAGTAATGGTTTTACTGGAGTATGTAGGTCAGTCACCCTCATGAAATCAGCAGGCACTCGGCACTTAATGTGCAAGTGTGGCCTGCAGAACAGATAGAGGAGAAGAGGAACTTAACTCTGGGCCAGAAATGCTCCCAGATTCTACTATGCCATCAAGAGCAGAAATAGAACAAATGAGAAGGGCAATTTTCTTCTGTGCTCTGAAATGATGAGCACCAGTCCCTTGCTCGGCTGTAGATCCTTAATTATAGAATCAACTAGATTGGAAAAGACCTTTTAAGATGATCAAGTCAGACTGTTACACCAAGGTAACAATGGTGACTGCCAAGGCCACCACTAAACCATGTCACTGAGGGCCACATCTACACGAGGTTTGCGCACTTCCAGTGAAGGTGACTCCACCACTGCCCTGAGCAGCCTGTTCCAATGGCTGAGCACCCTTTAGGGAAGGAATTGTTCCTCATCTCCATCTAAACCTACCCTGGTGCAGCTTGAGGCCGTTTCCTTTTGTCCCATTCCTTGTTCCTTGGGAGCAGAGCCCAGCTCCCTCCTGTCTTCATCCTCCTGTCAGGCAGTTGTAGACAGTGATAAGGGTCCCCCCTGGCCTTCTCCAGACTAAACCCCCCCAGTTCCTTCAAGTCATTGTGTTCCAGTCCCTTCACGAGCTCCAGTGCCCTTCTATGGACTCGCTGTCATCCTCCACAGTAGTTTATCTGAGGAACAGTGCTCTCCCCTGAGCAAGTTGTTTCATAGCTGTTTTGTTGGTCTTCATTTTAGGGAGCTGTTGCAGTTTGTAAAGGAAAATGATGCCATAGCACAAGAAATTTCTGACAGGTAAGTTGTGTGTCCTGCTTCTCAGACAGTCTTCTTCCAAAACATTTGCTTATGCAGCATTTGAAGGGGTTATCTATCAAAGACAACCTGGTATTAAAAGGGTGCAACATAACTGATCTTCCGCAGTAACAGCAGAAGGGTTGGAGAAGGTGTAACAAGCAGGGGGAACCAGGGAACACAATTATCTGCTTTAGTCTTTGGTTCAGATGCGACCCATGTCAGGAACCCCACTGAAGGCTCTCAGAGGTTGGGAGCTTTCATCTGGGAAAGAGGTGAGCTAACCCCTGGAAACTGTCTGCGTGGTGTCATTGTGCTTGTAGGCTGGCAGTAACTGGCTTCTGAAGCAGCATTTTTCGGTGCTGCTCAGGCTGTATCTGGTATGTGAAATCTGATATTTATTATCCCAGATAACAAATACCATCTTGAAGGTGACAAAAGCACTGCAACTGTCAGAGCTGCAAGTGTGAGTGAAGATTGTGAAATTAAAATAGATTGGGCAGAGCAATGTGTGGTGTTTCTCATTTAAAACACAGAGGAGTGAAAGCTGGTATACACATAAAACCAAAGACGTGTAGGAGCTGGGATTGGTTCTGACTGTGCCTTGTGTATCTCTAGGGGACGCCAGTTCATCACTGAGCACTTGCAGATGGAGGATGTCTCTTGCTACTGGGAGCATCTGCTTTCTGAATATTCCCAAGCCTTGACTTACAAAGTGAAAAGGAAGAAGGGCTACAGTGAGATTGCTCCTGAACGGCTGAAAACAGAACTGTAGAGACTTCTCTGTTTCTTCTTTTTCTTCAGGCTTCTTCAGTTCAGACTGATCTCTGGAAATTTGAAGATCAGTGTATCCTCTCTTGTTCCCTCAGACTTCTTATTCTTTACTCTAGAGCTGCAGAGACCAGCCGTAGACTGCTGAAATCACTCCTATACAGTGGGACCCAGTTGTACTGTTCCCATAAGAATGTTTAGTACAATGTTGGATGATGATAACTATTGAACGGGGTGGTTATGGTCAGGCCTCGAAGATGGTTGTTAGTGTCTGGGACTTAGTTACTTACCTGCCTCAGGATGATCCTAAAGCCCATGCAGTCACGAGAAGCCTTTCTGTGAATTTTACTGGACTTTTTACAAAGTCCTCCATACTTGTGGGCAAGGCAACAACTGCCAGTGGCACTCAGCTGGGAGGTACCTTTGGCAAGCAGTCAATGTTTTCTCATCTGTGGGGGTATTAATACTCAGGGTATTTGTTCTCTGACAAAAGCAGGTACTGGGATTTGTATTCACCTTTTTATGTAGCTTACAGCTTAATGTTTATGTCAGGTTTTAGAGGTGCTTTAGAGGTTGGTGGTGTCGTGATTTAAACCCAGCTGGTAACTCAGCAGCACGCAGCTGTTTGCTCACTCTCCCCCTTCTTCCCGCCCCTCTCTGGGCACGATGGGGAGGAGAATTGAAATAATGTAAACCCCACGGGTTGAGATAAAAACAGTCCAGTAACTGAAATATAATATAAAACTACTACTAATAATAAGGGAAATAGGAGAGAAAATAAAACTAAAAAGAGATAGGAAAAACAGTAAACACAAGTGATACACGATGCAATCGGTCACCACCTGCGGACCAATACCCAGCCCATCCCGAGCAGCAATTGGTCCCTTTTGGGTGACTCCCCCCAGTTTCTGTCGTGTTCATGACATGCTGTGGTATGGAATACTCTTTTGGCTAGTCTGGGTTAGGTTTTCTGGCTCTGCTTCCTCCCTGCTTCCCGTGCCCCTTGTCACTGACAGAGCATGAGACTGAAAAGTCCTTGATCAGGGAAAGTGTTATTTGGCAGCAACTAAACAATTAGTGTTTTACCAGCGTTGCTCTCGGACTAAAGCCAGAACAACAGCACTGCACCAGCTACTAAGAAGGAGAAAAATAACTTGCAGCTGAGCCCAGGACAGATGGCAAGGCTTTGACATGTCATTGAAGGGACAGTTATACTACCTACCTCACAGGGGAGCACACAGTGATGTTGACATTACACAGTGCTGAGCCTGAGTAGCACAGTCAGGTGGTTGGCAACTGAGATAAAGATGTTTTGTCCTCCCAGCAGATGAGCTGGGTGCCCAAACAGCCATGCAGAACTGAGCCCCTTGAACAAGCTCCTGCTGGTTGGCTGGCCTTAAGAAGGTCAGCATCCAAGGCCCCTGAAGAACCCAGAGAAAGGATATGTAGAGGTGGATCCAGCTCTTTTTTTCCAGGTGTTCAGAGATTCTCTGCTCTGATCCCTTCTGCAGTCTTTCTAGGGTTGCTTTTTGGTTGGGTTTTTTTGAGCCTGGTAGCAAAACCTGCTCACTTCAGTATTTGCTTTTCTTCCCCACAGCTGTTTCCCTCCTTTTCTTCTCTCCTTCAGTCTGGTTGAAGCAATGTCTCCAGTCACACAGCACTCCTCACAACTCTTTGAGTTCAGTCGTAGGTTGCTTGCATGTACTGTATTTTTGCCCACTGCAGGCTGCTCAGCCAGCGGGAGTGCAGTCCCTGAGATTCTCTGCAGCCCCTGAGTTCTTCAACTCCATGAGGGTGACTGGCCTGGGAGGAATGTGCATCTTCTCTGGCATCCAGGCACGTGCTTAGAAGAGCAGGAGGGCTGCTGCCTCCCAGGTGAGCACCCTTGATAAAGTGGCCTCAAGGCTCAGGAAGCAGCATGCTAGTGAAAGAGAGGGACTGCCAGCTCACAGCTTCCTCTGCAGTCAGTTCGGATCAGGGGAGAAGAAAACACTGCAAGGAACAGTAATGCCAAGCACACTTACACAGGTATGTGCTCACACAGCGAGAGGCCTTGCAGCACTCCCAGGCCCCAGTGCAGGGATCTGACTGCTCCATTGCTGGTTCATCAGGGGTTAGGGTGCTAGAATGGCCTGGAAAAGAGCTGTGCAACAGTGAAAGGGCTTTCTGGGTTTGTATTTTTAGTCACTAGAGAGACAGAATCACAGAACACCAGGCTGGAAGGGACATCGAGGACCATCTGGTCCAACCTCTCTAGGTAAAGCATCACTTCCCTGGGGACATTATTCCAGACAGTATTCTGAGATGGCTATTGTATGATATTTTTAGTCCTTTTTTAATGAAGTGCTTTTGGAATAAAATGTTTTGTCCTTACTTTATGACAGTTCCACAGGATTAAGTGTCTGGGTGAGCCCTGTGTTTCACCACCGGTGCTGAAGTGGCTTTCTGGTTTTTGGCTGTCACAGTGATGTTCAGGGGTGTCTCTATTTCCAGTACCGGCTCTCGGTGTCTGAACGTTTCACCTGATCGACCGCCTCCGCACTGGGGCATTTCCGCCCGGTTCCTCTATCCCGCCTTGCCCTCCCCTCCTCTCCCTCTCCCCCCCCTCTCCTCTCCTCTCCCCTCTCCCCTCTCCTCTCCCCTCTCCTCTCCTCTCCCTCTCCTCTCCTCTCCCCT
>JASSUY010019792.1:0-40587 GCA_032466535.1 Forpus xanthops
AATTGATGTCTCTCCAACTTAGAGACAAGGATGTCATGTGAGACAGTGTCAAACACTTTGCACAAGTCCAGGTAGATTGCATCAACTGCTCTACCCCTGTCCATCAGTTTCGTAGCCCCATCATAGAATAGAAATATTTGATTTCAGATGAAATATTAGTAAGCAACACAACTGCCACTGATGATAGTGGAGTAGAATAATTCACCTTCAGAAATTTTCATGCTAGAGATGACGACATGAAGCATTTGCTGATTACAATAAATTGAAACAAGTGGGTGTATTATGTTTTTTTGGGTATTTTGTTTCCGAAGTGGCTTTATTTTCTCTTCAGAAGTGAGTAAAGAGCATGAAATTTGCTGTGAACTTCAGAAATTGATTTCTGTTGTTGCTTTATCTTGGTTGGTTGGTTTGCTTTCTCTGCACGAGAGAAGAATTCTTGTCCCCTGCCCTCCCCACACAGTGCTGATGCTGGGACATCTTACTTTGTTGAGAAGCTGTAATTCTTCCTCTGTTTTGAAGTTGGGAAGGATTTTCTGTATTCTCATTCCAGGTAAAGACAATGGTGTGCTAAACAACACAACACTTGACGAGGTAAAATTGAGATGTTTTTCTTAGCAAGTCCATCAGGGTGGAAACAAGTTAGGTTTTCCAGACTATTCTAAGGAATGGTGCTGCTGCATCTCTGCTAGTTTTTTTTATCTTCAAAGGCTGTTTTTAACAATGACAAAAAATGTTTTGGGGATTTGGAAGGCTCATGCAACGTATAGATTACTGACTTCAGAGTGGTGCTTTGTTTGTTGCTTTTTCCATTTGATTAACAGCATAAAGTTGTTGAAACTGTGAATGTCTGGGCACCATAGAAATGGATTTGTGCAGAAAAAAAAGACAGGTGGGGAAGGGAAGTCAAACTAAACCAAGCTGAATTAACTATTGCTTTTAAGACTGTGCGTTTAGATTGCAGCTGCTAACTATATAGAAAGCTTACTGTTGTTGCATCCAACTTGCATTTCATATGTTTGACTCCTGTAATGTTAACAGTACCCTTTGTCTTAAATTCCAGTGTATCAAAGGGATTATTGTTTTTACATCTTCTTATTAGTCATAACTGTAGTTTTGTACTTTATATAGGCATACACAACTGCTTCAGTGTAAAACTTGCCATCTACAAAAATAATTCTTCTGTGCCAGTATTAATTGTTGCTCCTAAAATATCTCTTGAGCTTGGATATAATTTTTTTTTGTACTAAATTAAGAAATAACTACTTTTCTTTAATATAAAGACATTTTTTTATCACAATTATGTGGCACTGCAAGGTGATTGCAATCATAATTTCCTTCTGTAAGTTACAGTTAGAGATCTCTTGTGATTGCTCACTCTTTGCAGATCTGAATTATCTACCATTCTGCCAGTCTAGCTATTTCCATATGAATATCTAAACTCATTAGAATAGTATAAAAAGCATGGTAAGCTTCGCTGTTGTGCTGTTTAATACGCACCTCAGCTGCTTCTCACAGCAATGCTATAGGCTGGTTTTCTGTTTTTTGCAGATCACTGCCATTGTTTGCTGAGTGCCCATGTGGGAGCACTTTTTGTGATCTAGTGCTTTTGCTTGTATAATACTGATTCAGAAAAACAGCCCGCTTAGAGAGAAACATTAATTAGGTGCAAAGAAGGCGTTATTCTGTGCTTCGAGGGCAGGGCGAAGTACAGAAAATAAATTATCTCCTATTTGTGCCAGTGTTTTATGGTTGTCAGCTGTCTGTTGCCAAAGAACCTCAGTGGAGTTAAATGCCTGTGACACCTTGCCCAGTACAGGTATAGTAAAAGCCTGTTATGGAACACGCTCTGTGACAGCTTATGCTAGTTTATATTAGCTTAACCAATCACTTTTTCCTGTGCTTGGCAAAATTTGTTAAATTAATTCAGTTGCAATTAGCAGATTTATGGGAAAGTACCCTGTTATCCTTTAATTGGAGAGCATAAAACTACAAACTGAATCTGCTGGTTCTATTTGTGTAATAGGCAATCTATCTACGACAAGGTTTGATCGATGGAGTCGTATGATGCCCTTGCCTTGTTTTATATTGGCTGTCAGCTCTTAACTGGGACTGAAGTATCTGGGTAACAAAAATTGATATAATGACTTAATGCGCCTTATTCTCTTTGAGCTACATCAGTATAGAGCACTTCTGAGAGAAAAATGTCTGGAAAATATCAGGGAGTCATTTATCAACCTGTTTTCATTAGCATACTGCCTAGCACTGGCAAGGATTTGAATAAAAAAAAAAAAAGGCAGGATGGTACAATTTATTTCAGGTCTCATATTTCTTGGATGAAAGGAGACTTCTAATAAATGGAAAATATAGAAAGATGCATTTCTTGCTGACTTTTCCTGAATAAAAGCTGTGCAAAAACATATCTTGTGTTTGATTGATAATAGCATAAGAAGCATATATTGTATGAAGATAAGCAGAAAATTAGCAACAGCATCTCCTTTACTATGTCTTGTTAATTTATTTGTGGTATACCGCAGAATAAATCTCATGTCTTATGTGTGCATATATGAAAACTTGTGTGTGGGAGAGGTAGGGGTTGTCACCATAGGGGGCTTTACAGAAACTTAAGATCTGATCTCTTTAAACATAAAGCTGTTAAGCTATTCAAGAGTCTGCGGAAAGTGAAGTGAAATAGATACAGATCAAAATGTTTGTATAGTTGGCAAAATGTGTTCACTGTATCAAGTCATTTGTCCTACCAGAAGAGGTAATAATAACTGAAAAGCAGTTGTGTGCAAGTAAGTCCTTTTTTGCATGAAATTTTTATGCATCAGTCAGACTACATACAGTGTGCCTAATGTATAAAGTAAATTGGTGCATAAATCAGATCATGAGCAGCATGTAGGCAAGTCTGCATTTGCACGCAGGAATCAAATCCAGACATGGGAAACTCAGATTTTAACCTCTAGTGTGAGGATTTATCAGGTGGTGTTTGCATCCTTAATTTTCTAATAATAAAAAAGGAAAATAAAATAAAAAGTGTTCCCCCATCCCTGATGAAACCTGAATGTAATGGAATACAGAAAAGTTCTGAAAATAAAGGACTTATGGACATGCAGACCATTTTCTTGTGACCCTTTCTATAGCTTCTAATTATGTCAAGGATTTGGAATGCCAATCAATAGAAAGTGATTTATGGTTGGTATAAGCAATTGCACATGGCTTCACATTGATCAGCATGTAGATTCCCTGACATAAGTTATTATCTATGACAGATACTTGTCTAACTGCTAATTGAATTGCACATTTTTCCATCAGTATTATCAAACTACCACTGAATATAGACCATAACTTTGTTGCTCTTTGCATGTGAAAATAAAACTATGATGAACAGCAAGTGTCAGTGTATAGGTTGTCTGACAGTAACCACTATTTATCGATGCAACTTGTGCTTGCTATAAGATGACAATATCATCCAGTGTTGCCATGACAATCAAAATGAGTATTGGGTCCGTGATATTTTCTATATCTTGGTAGAAAATCTATTAAATCTAAATTATCTATTGCCTGTTACCCTGTAAACAGTCTCCAGAAGTGCAGTGCTGGTGTTCTAGTAGGGGAGGCTTTGTAGTATACAGGCACTTCTCATTTTAGTCCTGGTTTTATTTTATTTTTTTGTAATCATTCTGAGTGAATGGTCTAAAAGCAGTGGTATTGTAGTATTTCTGTGCAATGGGCTTTTATCTCTCTAGAAGCTTTTGGTTAGAAAGAAAACTTGTTTGGTGTCCACTTGCTCAAATACTCAGTGGAGTTGCTGTTATGAATGTTAACCACAATGTTAAAACCCATCTTACTCTATGTACTGCTTAATTTGCCCTGATCCTTTGATTAACCTGCCTGTTGAAGCTTTCCTTGATGAATCATGAGATCTTTGAGTGGGAGATAGTGCTGAGCATTACAAAGCCTCGTATTTGGTGCTTGTAGACTCTTGTACTTCATATTATCTTTCTGTACTTTAACTGTCATCTTTTCTCTGATCTATAGTAACACCAAAGAACTGTTTTGGTTTTTATCTACATCACAATGTTGCTTGAGAATAGCAGGGTCCATTCTGCAGTATGTCTGAACCTGTTCAGTGATCCCATTTTCTTGTAAAACTACATATCTCGAACAAGAAACTATACAACTATGCATCCCTTTCAGTATAAGTCTGCATGATACCCATGTTTGTTGGTGAGTGAACAATGCAGAACCTGGCAGAGCTGCAGGAAAAAGATTTTTGGTACACCACAAAAGACTATCCCTAAGAAACCATAGATCTGCTTTGGACTGTAATCTGTGGAGTCCTAGTCTTTCTCTGCTGTCTCACTCCCAACCCTTTTGGCCTTGGATTAACATGGGGAAAACCCTGAAAAAAAAATAGAAATGTGGGGAAATCTAATGTTTTGTACATAATGTTTTCAGTAAATTCTCGATCATTAAGATTCCTCAAACCTGGTTTGGTAGAGACTTTCAGGTATTTTCAGTGTTGAATAATGTTGTATGCTTAGTAATGATTTTCTTTCAGTTTTCAGGGGTTGCTACAGGCTTCAGGAAATTTTACCAAGTTCAGAAACTCACCTCACCACCTTGTTTTAACCAAATTTGTTATTCATGAGCAGAATGAAGCAGCAAATCAAATGCATTGAATGTAAAATTTCACTTTGCATCCAATTGCACTACTGTATAAACAATCTTTTTTTTCCTCTTTAAATATATAATTTCCATGAAATTAGCAGATGCAAAATCTATGTATCTATTTTATCACATTCCTTTTTTAATTTTTTTAAATAAAACACTTATTACAAATTTCCAGGGAGTGTGACTGCATACAGGAGACAAAGACTTTTTGGATGTCTCAGAATAGCCCCAATTAGAATCTCAGTTTTTGTGTACTTGGTATTTTCACACATATACAGCTAATTAAACAAGGGAGACTAACCTTTAATTTACAGCAAAAGATATCCATGTGCATGTTCCAAGAGGAAGTCATCATGATGTGCTTTGTAGGTCATCTGGTACATAAGTGTTCAACTACATAGTGTTCAGCCTATAATGTATTTCATTAGAATAATTTCCTGCTGTAAAATTCTTAAGCAAACAAACCAACCAAAAAGAAAAACCTAACCAAAAAGCCACACCAAAACCTTTTTTCGAAATTATTTTTAGGTGTCACTTTGTGTTCTCATATTGTGAGTTTTTTAATATTTTATTTTTTTTTTTTTTAACAGCAGTATGTTGTTTAAAAATTCTATTAGGTCACAGGCCACAGTTTTTTCTCCTGACTTAGTAGTGTCTGAATGATATGCTCAAAATTCATGTAATTTTGGATGAAGTTTATGGAATGCATAAAAATGGGGCAATATGCAAGAGGCATACATAGAACAATTTATTTTCAGATTTAATGAAGCACTTCCTGTCTGAAATTTTCTGAGTTCTTTTTTAGAGTGAAGGATTAAGCTTTTAGACTGAACCTACCAGGCAGTGGAAATTATAGTGTTGCTTTTGATGTATACTGAACAGACTGAGGCATTGAAAAGCTAATACTAGAAATAAAAGAGTAGGGGTATAGGTCAGAGTTACTGACTTTGGGTTAGGTGTAAGTCAGTGAAATATTGTTTATTGTAATGCTTTTGCTGGTTTTATGAATGAACTTTTGTGCACAGTTCCAGAATGTTGAGGCACAGTTCCATAGTGTTAAATGTATTTTTCAGTTCATGTGTGTCTGCTTATGTATGCGTTAAACACATGTATTTGCAAAAAAGGAATTTAAAAATGGAAATTTAGGAGGAGAAGGAACTTTCGTTTTAACCATTCCTTGTATGTTCTGTATTGCAGAGATAGTGTTTTGAGGGCTTACTGGGTGGGTGAGGCCTTTGTCCCTCCAAAACAAGACTGGTGTAAGCTGAAGCATCTGGGAAAATATATCCTTTCTAATAAAGAATATCTTTGATTTTGAAATGAATAAAAGGAACCATTTTTATTCATTCTCAATAGTACATAAACTGGCAACAAAGGAAACCCTTTGCTAGCATAATATTCCTTTTAGATACATGCACTGAAGTCAATATTACATCCTTTCATTGTTTCCCCTTTTATAATTAAGTTACTGTTGGTCTCCAAAATGCAGAACCTCTTTGAATTCTGACTCTTGATTCCAGTCTAGACAGTTTTCTGTTTCCTTTGCAAGTGGAAGAGAGCACGTCTATTATCTCTTTTCACACCCACCCCCTCAACCCGCACTCCTCGCGTCTTTCTGTCTTTCATCTTTTTAACAGAGGAAATCATCTTCTTTGCTAAAGGATATATAGACTGGATATAGCACCCTGTGAGGCTGTGCTTGTTGTGATCAAGATATGGTTTCTGAAAGCAAAAATTTTATTGGAATTCCTTCTGTCCACCACCCTCCCCCCTCCAATGCAATCTCTGTTGGCACATGTAAAAGCATTTGTTGCATTTTTAATCAAATATTTTCAGTCACTTTGTTTTTTTTGGCTCCTTTCTTTTTCTTTTGTACATCTCTACAATTGCATACTGTGGGAGAGCTGAGAAATCTCTGTGACTATCGAATTGCTAAATAACTAAGATGAAAATGGTCAAGTATGATTCAAAGCTTGGTTATGTACTGGATGATGAAGCAAAATGCTCAGGTATTTTAAAGGTGGGCTTTGTGGAGTTCGTGAATTCGTGTGTGTTTGGTGCATTGTAATCTCTTGTAAATCAACAAGAAGCATGTAGCCTTATCAATACTAGCTAGTACAGATGATCAAGGTTGAGTCAAAAGCCATAACCTCAGTTCTTTGTGCACATTCATCTTTAAGAAAAGAGAAGGGGCATAGTTTGTTAGTTTGTGGATCCTTCAGGTATATTTGAAAAGGAATCATGAGTGCATTGAGGATAAAAGGGAAGAGCCTGTTAGGCCTCTTACAGAGCGACGAAAAGTAATGAGGGTTGAGATAGCACACAGGATATCCTAGGGCAAAGCTGGTTTGAAGAGCATCTTAATGTTAGGTTTGAGAAAGCATTGATTGCATTTGCTATTGGAATTGAAAACTGGGAACAAGGAGTCACATGACATTAAAAAGATACTAGTTGCATAGAGTTTATCTTGATAATGGAGCTGTTTTGAATATTTTCAGTCAATAACCATACTTTTAGCTCAGCAATGTAACAGGACACATAATGATGTTTCACTGTGAAACAAAACAGCTTACATTAAAAGACTTGTAACGTAAAGATGTTCAAACTGAAACTTGCTTTTTATTTATTAAGGCCTTTCACTTGTTAGTGTCTAGATATGTGAACTGTGTAGTACACTTTGAAAATCTTCAAAGTGTTGTGATAAAGCATCTGGTAAATGGCATGGTAAGATTTCCTGTACTGTGTTGCTCAACAGTTTCTGAAAACACATGGGTGGGGTGAGGCTATTGGAATAGTAAAATGAAAATTAGTGGTTTAGCAATTTTTTAATTTTCTTTTTTTTTTTTCACTTTTCTGTTTTATCAGACTTCACCTGCACAAAATCTCTTATCTGCCTGGAAAACATATACGCACTAGTGAGAGTATAAGCACATCATTGCACTTTCATGACAGATAAGCTTGCTCTGTTGGAGTGTAAACTCATTTTTCTTTAGGTAACCTTTAAATAGTATTGTGCTATTGGATGGGATTTAAATAAATAATTTTGTCAAAACGAAATATAGTGTTGAGGATTGGTGTTTTTTTTTTTTGGTTTTTTTTTGTTTTTTTTTTTTTTATAATTTAACCAGTTCTTTAAACTATCAAGGAATAATGGTTTTCCGTGTGTTATACTCTATGAAAAAATACTCTAAAATTCAATTAACTAGTCTTAAACCCCACCAACTTTCTCTGTTGTTGTTACTACATAGTTTTATTTAGAAAAACGTTGAAACAGCAGGATAACATATAGCGTTACTATAATTAGTGACTTAATGCCTTTTCTGCATTCACATTGTAAAACAACAGTGTCCCAGGTGTGAGAAGGTTAAAATGAGAAGTACCCAGTAGTTATGAAGCAGCAATAATGAGTTTCCTTCTACTTACTGTGGATTTGTGTGATATACAACTTGCAATTAAGCATGGCTTGGTGATTCAGTGATTAATGCATATACGACTCCTAAAGGAGCAGCACAGGCCTCCCGTCACATCCTTCATGATGTTTACAGCTGGGTACCTATTAACAGGAAGATGGAAAGGGCCATTTACAATTCAGTAACCTTTATGACAGTGAACTCTTTAATCAGCATTTTATTTCCTTTGTAACACTTTAGTCATCTACAAATGTCAGAATAAAATAGGGCTATGAAATATTTAGGATCGGCATGTGGAAATTGACTTCCTTGATTTAAGCTGCTGTGTCTTTTCATTTTGTTGTTTTGGGAGCTTTTACTTTTATTGAAAGACAATTTATAACTAAATGCTCCCAGGAGTCACTGGCATTAGGGCTGGTGAAATTACAGAAATCCATGTTCTTGTTCTATAAAATGTTGATAGTTGTTGTGTTGGGTAATAATTTATTCAAATAAAAACATTAGCAGTGGCGTTCACTTTTCAGAGTAGTGTTTTAGTACAAGTAGAGTAGACTTGGTTAGATTTTGACAAAATATCCCAGAGTACTCATAGAAGTAATTAAGTATAAAGTATATCCTAAAATAATTTTTCATTTAAGTGTACCTGTGTGGATAAAATGTACATAGTGTTTTATTATTTTCTTAAAACTATTTTGGAGTCCTCCCAGCTTCAGCAATAATTGTCTTGTGCTTTGTGTGGTGACAATCATTCTTTGGCACTGGGAAGGAGTATTGTCCCTGCCTCTGTGAACTACTGTGGAAATACAAATCCTTCTAAGTAAGTTTTTTTGTTTATACATATGTATTTAGTTTAGGTTATAAATTGGGATTTATCAAAGTATTTTCCTAATATTCAATCCTTGATATCTAGAATATTTTAAGTCAAAGTATGGCTCAACCACATTCCCGTTGGTAGTGTATCAATTGTAGAATCGTCAAGCTGGAAGGGGCTTCCTGTGTCCTGAAGGGCACAGTTTTATCCTCTTGGGGATATTGGGAACCTTTGATCTAGTCTTGAACTGTATTTAAAAAATTGCAGTACCACTCCTTGTGCTTGCAGCGTTCAGCCCAGCATGGTTTTAGTTCAGTTGCCTGCTGGTGTTGTAAAATACTGGCCCAGGTGACTGGAACTGTGCTTTCAGGGTTATTTGTAATTTCATATCACAGCTGCAGATTGGTAACAGTGAAGATAACTTCCCATTTTGCAGGTGTTAATGAGGTTTAATGCATTTGGGAGATGAAGGTTTTGTCTGGTGCCCTGTGAGTAGGAGCGATGTCCTGGCTGAAGTTACGTGCTTTATCTCTGTATAGGTAGTGATTTTGTGCATTATAGTTCATTTTTAAAAAATTAAAGGGAAAACCGTTCTTAAAAGTATCAGAGACCTGAAAGGCTTACAAGGACAATGCTTAGTACACCTTTAATTTCAGACCTTTTCTTAGTGAAATACATTGCTTAGAGAAAATATTTGGTCAGAAGTGCTTGTGAACTCCCAACCCATTCTCAATGGTATCTATTTATCTAGAAAAAGACATTGCCTCTAATAAGAAATCTTATCTCCCAAGTATGCATTCAAACTCTAAAAAAGTTATGAAAACTATGAATGTTTGGTATTTTATGTGCTTTTCAGTTACAAGCTGTGTTCTCTTTCTTGGTTAAGAACCTTTTTTTTGCCCCCTTTCCATCAGAACCTGTTGAAGTTGTGTAAATTTTTCGATATAGTTCTGAAATATGGTAATGTTCAAACCTTGTTTATGTATCCTGATCATTACTATCCTTTCTTCACCTCAGTATATTTAGGTATTAGAGAGATTAAGCCAAAAAGGCATTTCATTGAGTTTGGAATTGTAAAGACTAAAGAAAATGACCTTCTGTCCCCAAAGTTATGTATTAGACACAGTATCCAAGCGATGGATGCGATTGTGAAAGATGGAAATTTGAGAGCATGCAGTAGTGAGGGGAAAAAAGTCCCCTGCAGTGTGATTTTTTTTTTTTTTTTTTTTTTTCAAACAGTTTAAGGTGAAAAATAGAAATACCTCTGCTATGAAGAGCTTACTGTAAGACACTGAAGTTGATGATATACAACTGGGAGAACACTGCTTAGGGTGAAAAGAAAGGCAAGTTGGTAAATTTGTACATTAAAATTGGGGTACGATACAGTGTCCCTCATTGAGCCATGAAGGTTATCAAGCCAGAGGATACCCGAGTGGTGATATTTGCCACCTTTGGCAAGCAATGGTGGGAGGTCATTAGATGATGGCTAGTTGTGTGAAATTGGTGCATGAATGGGACCACAGATATGAGTGTTGTGATGGGATTTTTGTTTAAATGTATCTGGGTGTTTTTCCATTTCTCATTAAAAGTGCTTGTATAATATCTTCTTGCCATGTTTAAAAGGTTCTTTTTCTTGATGCGTATTTGAGCTTGTTGATGATACTAAGCTGTGTGGTGCAGTTGTCATACTGGAGCGAAGGGGTGCCATCCAGAGGGACCTTGAGGTGGCCAATGTGAACCTCATGAAGTTCAGAAAGGCCAGTTGTTAACGTCCTGCATGTGGATTGCAGAGATCGCAGGCACAGCTACAGACTGGGCAGAGACTGTGTTGAGAGCGGCCCTGAGAAGGACTTGGGGGTGGTGTTTGATGAACTGGCAATGTGCACTTGCATCCCAGAATGCCAGCCATATGCTGGGTAACATCAAAAGAAGTGTGGCCAGCAGGTCGAGGGAGGTGATTCTCCCCCTTTACTCAGCTCTTGTGGGACCCCACCTGGAGTACTGCTTTTAGTTTTGGGGCCCTAGCACAAGAGGGATGTGGACCCACTTGAGTACCAAGGAGGCTGCAAAGGTCCTCAGAGGGCTGAAACAATTATCCCCTTGATGACAGCCTGAGAGAGCTGGGGTTGTTCAGCCTCGAAAAGAGAAGTCTTAGGGGAGACCATATGACAGTTTGCCAGTACCTAAAGGGGGCCTACAAGAAATCCAGAGAGGGACTTTTAACAAGGGCATGTAGGGATAGGACAGGGGGAAATGATTTTAAACTGAAAGAGGGGAGATCTAGATTACATTAGATTTAGATTTAGATTAGAAGCTGTTCACTGTGAGGGTGGTGAGACACTGGCACAGGTTGCCCAGAGAAGGTGCAGCTGCCCCATTCCTGTAAGTGTTAAAGGCCAGGTTGAGCAGGGCTTTGAGAGACCTGGTCTAGTGGAAGGTGCACAATTTTGCATGCACATTGTTTAGAAAGAGGTGATAAACAAAACTGATAAAACTAGAAAGAAAAGGGGACAAAAAGTGCCAGAGCTCAGATATAAGCAATGGACAGACACTGCCATATAAATTAGACATGGATTTAACTCTATTTGCTGTCCATTGTCCTTGGCTAAATAGGAATATATCTGAAAAAGTATAAAAAGTTGGCAATGATCAGAGGAAAGATTCCAAATAGCTTATGTGATTTCAAGGAGGATACCTCACGGCATGTGATAGTGTAAGTTCACACTTTTTGATGATGTGTTGTCCAACTTGTACTGTTATAACATACCTTGAAGTATCCTACTTGCTGTATTGGCAAGCTTTTATTGAGGGATGTAACAAAATTTATTTCTTTAAAAATAAAGAAGTGAGCAAGAGATTTGTGACAGAAGTGTATACATTTGGAGACTGAGTCTGTGATATGGCATTAGATTAATTCAGTGCTTTTTCATTGCTTGAAAAGAATTGCACATTTAAATTATAAAGAAGAAAAGAGATGAAGTGGATGTAAACATGGTGTACTCTGTTGCTGTGTTGCCGTGTTTCTTCAAAAGTAAATATATTTTAACTTTAACATTCTGCTGACCTCTAAAGAAAAATCCTTGTTTATTTTGAAGAAGAAAACATGTCACATTTGGTGGTGGACTTAGGATACATTGTACGCAGGTGTTTTTATAGTTGGTGATCCAGCTGAGATAAGTGAGACCTCTCTGCAGTATTAGTTCTGGCACTGGCTGTTTGATTTTGTTTGTTTTTGTACAAAGAACTCAAAGGTGTCCTGAATGTTAAAAGCATTTTAAGAAGATAGAGACAGGAAATAGCTCATATTAAAAAGTGAAAAAATATAGATGTAGGTTTCTTTTTTCAAGATTTAGTGTTTGGCTTTGGGGGGGTGTGTGGGAGGAAGGGCAAGTGGTTTTCCTGACAAACATCCCTCTTTGAGAGGACAGCTATCCTACTCAGTGATGGTGCAGGAAGCAAGCTCCAGCAGGTAGGTACCCCAGTGTATAATTAGAGAAGGGAAAACTCTGGAAGTTAATATTACCAGTATCAACTGTTTGGGGTCTTATCTTGAGACTTCAGAGGCTTGGGGTTTTTACATGTCTCTTGCAGTTTCACAGCTGTTAAATGTTGCCATCTTTTTGCTGGGATTATTTAAATATTTATCCTTTCTTCCTACTTGACCTTTCCTGCTTGGCTCTAATTCCTGTGGCCAGCTTGCTTTGTGTTTCAAGAGCTCAGTAAAGCGTGGCCTTCAATTCCCTTGTTCTAGTATTTTCACTTAAGACCAGGAGTGATGAGCAAAAGGTTTCAGGCTCGATCCTTGAGCAAAGGGCCGCTGTGACAGGGATTATTATTTATTTGTCATCTTGGATGTAATAAGCTGTAGGTACAGCATCGAGAGCCCTTGATTTATTGCGCTGTCGACTGCCACTAGCAGGACGTCTGCTGTACCATGCAGGATGAATACCACACTGTCAGCTCTGTCGATCTGTCTCTGCCATTGCGCTCTCTCTCATAACACATTCCCATTTCATGCCAGAATACATAAACAATCTTTCATTATTTTGATGCCTTTTTCATATTTGTTCTTTACAGAACATAAAGTTTGAATTTATGGGTTTCCTTTACATTATTTCAACACACTCCACCATTTTCCGGGTTTGTGGTTTAACTCTCAGAAATTGGCTGCCAGGTGATTTAGTTATTTTGGCTTTCTAGTTTTATAGTTATTTAATATCACAGTGCCAGATACTGAGAAAACGTAGTGGATAGCAGGTATGGGATTTGCAGTCAGAGTCTGTCATCAGCAAAACATGGCCATGGGGACAGAATGTGGAAATTAAAAGCTAGGCATGCAGAGCAGGAAATACTCCCTCCAACCTTTGTTATTAATTTATTTAAACACTTTTCCAAAACATTTTTCCTTAGATGCTGTTATGAACATAATGGAAACCTGCTTAATTGGAAAAGAACATGTGAATAGGGAGCAAGCTATTTCCCTTGAATAATTGCAATTAAGGGAATTTCTAACT
This sequence comes from Forpus xanthops, assembly GCA_032466535.1. Classification (NCBI taxonomy): domain Eukaryota; kingdom Metazoa; phylum Chordata; class Aves; order Psittaciformes; family Psittacidae; genus Forpus; species Forpus xanthops. The sequence goes on from JASSUY010019792.1 coordinate 13,413, forward strand.
TGCTGGCAGAAACTTTGCTCTGATTCTTCTCCTGTACTTTACTGTAGGTGGGGGAAGGGGAAGAAATAACTGTCCAGAAAATTGTCTGCTTTGTCCTATACGTTCTTCATACTTTGCAGCTGTGATACACATCTGTTTGTGTCCTCTAGTTTTGTTTACCTAAGGGGTTTTTCTTTTTTTTTATTTTTTTTTTTAAATTTTATACTTTGATGCATATTATTCATTGAACTCTGAGGAACTGAAAGTCATTGCTCAAATGAGTGAACTTAAATGTCGCTATAAATACAGCAAGTCAAATATGAATATATGTCAAAATAGTTAAAAATGTGTTATAAAAAAGGCTTATGAGTGGTATTAAAAAATTATTGCAAACTGCACAGAGCATGAACCAGAAAATGTAAAGTGTTACTGCCAATGTAACATGCATATGTAACTTTTGTCATGTTAACAGCCTTTTAGTCCAGGGGTGCAAAATTAAACTGTAAAGTCTTTGGGGAGGGTGTGGAGGGGAAAAGGAAGGTATTGTCTATCCTCTTCTGTAACAGTATAAAACAGAATAGGGATTTGTTTCTGACTGGGGCTTCAGATGTTGCAAATGATTTACCAAGATCAGTAGTATACCTTCAAGTCACTCATGTATGCAAACATTTTCAAGGTAGTAATTCATAATTATTTGGTAATATTACACTGTTTCCTCATCAAGCTGTATTAATATCTAATAAAGACCTGTTCATGCTGTGCTAGTGTGCAAAGCTTGCAAAGTTTTTGTGTTCAAGAGACAGGTGAATAACTGTTCTTAAATTTTCTTCTGCTGAATAAAGTAGGGCTGCTTTTTTGTCTTCAGCGAACATCCTAGCGTTTTTTGTAGTTGTATTTTTTGCCTTTCCTTTTTTTTTCCCCTTCCCTTAGTGGAGAGGAAGAGAGCGGCGTCTGTGCCACTGGTGCAATAGCTGGTAAAAAGGAACATGTTTTAATTGGCTGTGAATATAGGCATGTTTCTCTTGGATGTTAACAAATGTGGATTTCACTGTATAAATGCAAGAAAATAATTGTCAGTTCTTCCTCCTCAATACAACCTGCTTTAGGACAGCTGGGAATATGCTTAGCTTGCATTACATAGCAAAGATTTGTTCAAGCTGCAAAGAAACCAGAGTTAATTAATATGAGAAATTTGTTTTGTGTCCCGGGTAAGAAAGGCTGTGCAGGTTGGTGTTGTCAGCAAAAGCTGCTTGTCACTTTGACCTGCTCTGTTAAGTGTTTGATGTGTTTCCTCAGAGTAATCTGTGAATAACACTATATCCAACCAGCAGAGAAATAGAGAGAGCGATAGCAGAATTAATATCTGGAAGCATTGATAATTATATATCAGAATCTAATTTTTAGCACAGAAAATGTGTTAATGACAGAAAAGAAAACAAAAACCACTAGCTTTTCCCAGCAGGATCCAAAGTGTCATTTATTATTTCTCAGCTGGATATCTATCAAGTTTATGGGTTAATTTTTCTGTAGAGTGTTATTTATGGGTTTTTGTTTGTTTTCAGCCATCATTACTAACAATACGGTTAATAGCAATCATTTGTTATCTGGCAGCAGCGGTGATGCTTCAGATGCGAGCAGTGAACTGAGAATACTCATTTGGTAGCTGAATAAGGCTTTGACAGGGCCCATTTATAACAAGCTCATTCCATAATGTCCAGCCTATTAATAAAATTTTGTTGCTGTCTAATTAGAGATGTCTGATGTGTATAGCAGCACAGCAAAGAAGACATTCTTCTGCTGCTTTTCTTTTCTACTGTATCATACCTGAATATATCTGAGGCCAGTGGTTCAGGAAATAAAAGTAGGGTGTTCCTCTGGGGTTCTGTCTCTCCTGGTAAGGGAAATGAAATGCAGGTTGTATGGCAGGAAGACCCTGGTCACAAATACAAGCATGTTGGGAGAAGGTCGTTACTTCCATTAGCTAAGATTCCTTGCACGTCTCCCTTTTTTCTTCTTTTGTGTGCTTTCTTTTATTGGCTTAATGTTTAAGTTTTACTTTATTATTAATTTCTATATAAATTATACGTAATATAATAATGAAACCTATGTGTGGTTCTTGGGCATGTTGGTATGGCTTTGAGGAAAAGAATGGTTTGATGCCTCAGGGAAGGGGTTTAAAGAGAGAAAAAAAGTCAGGGCCTGATTATTAGATTTTTTTTAATTTTAATTATTTTTCTTCTTCCATTCTACATGTTTGAGAAGCAAGGAATCAGCGGCGTTTTCCAAAGTTGGCAGTAAGGTGATAGTATTATAACGAGGGCCAAAGCCAGCCTCTTCTAGCTCAGCAACTCCCATAATATTTGTGGTGCATTGTGCAGTTTGTATAGCAGTCATATGTTTATGCTAATAGGGTATTTCATTCAAATTTATAAAAATATTTCATTAACAGTGAACTAAACAGTGCATTCATAAAGTTACTGTGTGTAAGAGGTTTGTAAATCGAAACACAGGCAAAAAGATTTATAACAGGACAAAGAAGTTGTTTGTGGGAATGTTTTAGTTCCTTAGTGAGTGATTTTATGCCAGCTTTATATTTCTGCACCTAAAATGACCTGTCAGAAATATTCCTGTTCCAGTTTGGTTTTATGGGTAGAGTGAAGTATATGATAATGGTGAAAATGAGTTAATTTCCATTTAATAAAATGCTTTTACTTGCTTAACTACTGATTTAGTGATAACAGATGCTCTTTCACCATGCTTCTACTTTGCAGCGCACAAATGGAATGTTTGAAGAAGTTTGTCATTTGTAGATATTGCTGAGGTGATTATTATTTCATTTTAAGAAGCAGCACCATGTTTTAGCAAGTATCTTGGTACTAATTAGAAGAAAAATTCTAATAGGAGTTGTTGCGTACTTAGAATATTGCACCTTTGAACTGAGAAAACGAAGCAGGCGAAACGCTGAAGAATGCTTTAATATCATTTCATTGCTAGGTAACAATTTGTTTCCTTAGTCATGTTCTTATGTGTTTCCAGTTGAAAATTAAATCTTTGTGAAGTACCTTGTGAATAAAGCCACATCTGGTTTTGGCATGTTATTTTCCCAGAATGTTGCTTTTAAGACAGCATGTTTTCTGCAAGGAAATTGTATGAGATTTTAACTTTACGTTGCCATGAAACTGCTGTATGGATTTCAGCTGGCAGAGAATCTGTATAAGCCAGTAAGGTCTGTCCCCCCCTCCCCAAACTGCTCTTGACAGAGAGCTTATCAACCCTTAATTAGTGATACATTTTCTCCTTGTGATTTCTATTGATGTTTTGTAAAGCTGAAGATGAATTGAGCCTCAACCTGACTAGAGTACAAATTGTTTTAGAAAATTCAGCAAACATCTCTCTCTCTCCCTTCCTCTGTCTGTTTCTCTCTTTCTCTGTTCTCCCGATAGGAAAGGTGAAAAGCTGCACGATAGAAATCAGGTTCAGCATTAGTGGTTTTGCTTGCCTGTGCAATAGAAAACGACAACCGTCAGGGCCTCAGTCAGCAGATCAGGGAGACGCAGATGGGAGGCGAAAAGCTCCCTTGTGGCAGCAGCCTTGCTTGGATGTGATTGTGAGAGCCAGGATGAAGTCAGCACTGACAAAGTGTGCGGATTGATGGATGGACAAAGCTGGGAACTGGATGTGAGAATGGATGAGGGCAGAGGGGGAATTTAGCACAGACAAACAGAATGAAAGACAGAGAGGAATTGCCTGCTAAAGTATTCCAGCACTTAGAGCCCACAGCAATTTACTTACTGCTAACCGAACACAGGAGGATTCTTTGCATCTTTGCAGAATTTCTTAAAATATATGAAGAAACTAAGCAGCTGAAGAAGCTAACAAATTCCTGTTAGTGCTTTTTATTGCCATCTCTCCCTTATGCTTGAGATTCACTCACACTCAGTTAATTCAAATGGAGCACTTGGTTATTTTCAGTAAGTTTACAGAGTATGCTAGGGTAGAATATATTTTCTCTCCATAGCTATTATTTTAGGGTTTACACTAAATTCACTTTAATCAGTTATTGTTGCTTTTACTAGCTTAAATAAAAATACTTATTTCTCTTACAGACTATGCTCCTGCTAGGTACACACTTTTGAATACCGTAGAACCACAATAGTATTGTGTGTTTTAAGAGAAACAGACCTATAGCTTTAGACTATTACCAAATTGTATTTACAAGAGAGGATTACGAGATAGTTTTTGTTATTTCATTGCTTATGTAGAAATAGAAAAATCTGAATTGCCAAAAAAACTGGAGCAGATCAGTAGGTCTTAATTTTATCAGTTGCTTTAGTTTTAGAAATGTAAATATCATTTCAGCAAGGAATGCACATAAAAATGATTGCTTAGATACGACACAGTGGCCAAAATATCCTTTGCTGGCAACTTTAGGTGTGGTTGTGTTGCCTCCAGTGGGATTTCTGTAGAGTTATGCAGACACGTCAAAGGACATGGTTTGGCCCAAGGTATTACCTCCTCCTCATGAAGATAGTGATTGTGCTGTGCTAACAGGATGTTCCATGTAGTTCCGTGATGTGCTTTAAACAGGGGAAAAATACAACTGATCAAAGAAAAACTGTTACTCAATTGTTGGCTTCAGTAATATGTTGAAAACAGCTATTTATGTAGTAATACATTTAATTGAATCTTAACAAAGGCAATATAGTCTTATGCATGTCAATGTCTAAGTTGCTATTAAGATTCTGATAGTGTATAGGTTTTATTGATGAGTTTTACAGTGTCTATGAAGCACAAAACCATCTTTAAACTGGAGAATTTGTGTTTATTAATAGAGCCTTCAAACATCTTCAGAGAATTATTTTGGACTTGGAAGGATGCATGAAAGTTATGTGGGAAAAACTAGTATTGTTCACATTATACGACATATCTGTTAGTCTGTTTTGAAGCCTGTGGTCACATACAGTGCTTTCCAGACGTGGACTGCTGAATACATTGTGAATGTCTTTGTAAGGCATGGGTGTTGCTGTTAGGAGCTATTTCTATCATCTGCTGTTTTACTCTGTACTCTCTCTGAGAACTCTTTGGATCAGGTAAAGTAATTCTGGTCACACTGATGGAAGAAGGATATGTATGTCTGATGCGGTGTATACTTACGAGTTTCTAGAAAGAGAGGAAGCAAGTAGATAATCTTTGTCTTTTAAAGATTTCTGGTTAGGGAAGGTATGATTATCAATATGACAAATATGGGTGCTGTTCTTAGTACAAGTAGTAACTGGTTTCTTAGGTCATGAGAGATTTTGATTTAGATTCCATATTTTGCATTAACTTTGTTTTTTAAAGTAATTTGCCTAACATTAGGAGACTATTTGCTGCATCCTCTTGTTCTTGCAAAGAAGCAATGCTGTGGAAAGGGGGATTTAATCTTGTTCTGGTATGAAGTTGTGTTCTAAGCAAGAAAAACCTGAAACACTGATCTGCAGTTTCTCCAATTGTAATCTTCTACTTTCCTTTTTTTTTTTAAATTGAAAATGAAAAGGAAAAATAAGATCCTGGAATTTCATGTCATGTGTCCTGGGTGTTTAGATGTGTGATTTATTTATTGTCTATATTTTTTTAACTATAATGCAAACCAGAAAGGGTCTTAATGTTCTGGCTAAATTTCTTTGCAAGTGTGTCAGGTCACATATTACTGTAAATAGAGCTATATGCATCCCTGATATAAGCCCCTCATGCCTTGTCAGAATGGGCCCCTGTGTTATATGAGACAAGAACATGAAATCATTTGCTAGATAATATTTATGATAAGAATGTAAATAAAAAGTATTGCCAGTCATTTAGGTAAGTATGATTAGAGGCCTGTTCTCAGTGTAACTATTGGTTTGAGGGCTTACTGCGTTTTTTTCATTGAGATGGATTTGGTCATGATGTCTGTTCAATGTAGATTAAAGAGTCAGTAATTTCTATGTGGAACATGGATGCATATAACTCATCTGCTGTTAGCAGCAAATTTTTGGCATCTTTCACATTTTGTTTTATTTTTTATACCTCTCTCTGTAAATACAGGAATATGATATTTGTCAGTGCTACTAGTGGGAAGTACTAAATAGAATGTGTTGGCCCTGCATTTAGTGTACTGTTCAGTCATCCTTTTTGTAGTTATCCCATTTAGGTGTCAGCACTAACTAATAAAGTTAAACTAATGGCACAAACTGATCTTTCTGTTGTGCTTAGCTGAGGAGGCACTAAAAAAATATCTAGTTCGTTTATAAAAATAGAACATTTGTCACTCTCAGTGCTTAAATGCTTTGTTTACATTATGAAAAGCTGTTCAGTAGATTTTAATAAACTTTTCTGTAGTAAAATTGTTAACACTCTTGGAAAATGAGGGTAGTGATATGCTGTCGTCATTATAGGCAATGTGAAAAGACAGTTTTATTTATTCCTTTCCATACTGTCTTGTAGAATCTTCACTTTCTGTGCCAGGCATTAAAGTACACAAGTGTTTATGCAGCTTAGAAATAGGCTTCTTGATGGGAAGTGGATATTTGATGTTTGACTGCCACTTTGACAAATTCATAATTATATTGTAGGTAACTCATTAAGTCTTCACCATGTTAATTCCTGATTTAAAATGGTGAAATACCAATCTGCTTTCTAAGGAGGAGCCTACTGATAGCCAAATCAGTTGGCTTTATTAGTTATTAACATGCTGCAAATCATCCCTTGTAGTTAACAGGCTACTTTTATGCGTGGTCTTTTGGGTGTGCATTTGTTCATAATTGTTCCATACATGAGTTCATGGAATCTTTTGCTTTGTTGATCCGGTTGAAGTGGAATTTATTCTCTAAGCTTGATATTTAAATTAAAGTATAAGAAAGAAAGGAAAAATAAAAAAGGCAGTACTCAGCTTCTGTGGCAGTGATAATTTTTATATGTTGGAAATAGTTATAATCTTATTGATACAAAAAATAAACTTCAGACACTGCCAAGAAATAGATGCAAATGATTCCCTTTTAACTGAAATTCTTACATTTATTACATATCTAATCTGATAGCCTCTACTGCTTGCCTTAATTTTTATAAACAGTAATGTCAGTAACATATTTCCTCCATGTATGAAGAAAGCAAATCTGTTTATAATAAATCTTTGTGTGGTATGTGTGCTATCATTTCCTTCATTTGACCTTGGTGGAGCAGGCTGATGGGGCAGTGAAAAGTATGATATGAAAAATGAGTGAACAGAGTGAGGTGAGCAGTGAATCAGTCTTGTGTGTGATTAGCTGTGAAAATCTCACAAACATGACTCTGAGTCACTTTTCTTCTTTCCCGCTTGTTTCTCAAAGGTGTTTCTTCTCTTTGTATATTAGTCATTTAGAAGTTAACAAAACAGAGTCTTCATTTTAATATTAGTTGTGGTTTAATGGTTTTAGGTGAATGCAGTGTGTCTGAGGGTTCACTATAGGAAAATCACGGTCCATTTAAATTTGTATAGATCTATTGCTAAATGGTATTAGTAGTTATTGCATCACATTTAGAGACATGGATGTGGCACTGATTTCAACATGGTACTGCAAATTTGCAATTATAACTAGATTCAGTGGCTCATCATTGAGGTCTTATTTTGCCACATCTCATGCTGTAAAGCCAGAATTCCATTAAATAAAATAAATACCATTTGAAGTGTGCATTTAGGCTGTGCAGGTCTTTGACTTGTCAGAGGCTCATGTGTTTTTCTAAGCTTGTTCTGCTTGGTGTCTTTTTCCCTGGGTGGAGTGTTCAAAATCTAGGTATGTGAATGATCATGATAATTTTTCCAAACTAGAATAGAGGTTACTTTAAATTTGGAGGTCATTTTGTCCATATGGTAATAGTGAAACTTTAAAGATGACTAGTTTGTCTGTGTTGATGAATACTGCATAGTCTCTGTTATACGATTGAATATCACAATAGTTTCAAACCAGTACCATGACTAAACATGAAATTATTAGAAATTATTCTTGTGTAAAATCATGGGGTTTTTTTGTATATGTAGATGAATTCTTGTCTTATTTTGGTTTTGTATAAGCTTGGAAAATTAACACTTTTTTTGCAGATTTTTGTCCCTGGACCTAAGGCACTTTTATACTTTCTTGTGTCAGCATGAACAGATCAGATTGACTGCTTAAGTGATGGTGGTGCCGTTCCTTTTTGTCTGAGGGCATAATGTGGGTTTCCAGCTCTTTCAAGTGTGGTAAGGCCCAGAGTACCTTTCCTTCCATATATTTTGGGTAGGTTTTGGAAGATGGTGATCCATTCAAAAGCCAAAGCTGTTTTCACTCTTAGATGTCATGCCCTTTGTACAAAATGACTGTGAAAAGCCATAATAAAGATGGCCATTTCATGAAGAGCAATATAAACTAAATGGTAACTCTCTGGATTTTATAACACTTGGTAACTAAGTGTTGAACTCATCCAGTGAGTAGGAGCAGTTTGGCTTCTAATACTTTTATACCATAATCCTATATTTCTTAAAAAAAAAAAAAAAAAAGCCTGCAATCTCTTTTGCTTGATTGCTGTAAGGGGTATGTGGTTTTATCCAGGGGAAACTGTGTCTCCTTAATCTCTTAAAAACAGAGGAGTTGGTAATGGAACTGTTTACCTTTAAGGTTGCTGAATATATAGGATTGATCTGGAGACCTGAGATTTTTTTTTCTATTCTGGTAGCTGTTCTTCTGTGTAACATCTTCCTTGTTTGAGTATTAATGTATGGGCTTTTTCCTACTGAAACCCAACTTTTTTTAGGTTGTATTTATGCACAGTGAGCATGAATACGTTTTTTTTTATATTGGCTTGAATTTCAGCCTGATGTATCACCCCATTAGCAGCTCCTGTTTTAGAAAATATTGAAAGATCTGTCTTGGGGGGCACAGAAATTTATTTTTCAGCCATTAACCTGTGTTATTAACAGTCTCAAATAGGTTCATAAGTGAAGGTATTTATAAATTACACTTTGATTGAAATATAACACTTTTACTCTTCTGGCAGAACTCAAGTGTAATAGTTGATATAGTTTGATATTTTTCGGTAACACAAGTAAGTGGAAATGTATTTCAAGAAGGAAGAATATTTTCACTAAGGCCCTATGCTAAACTAACCCCGTTTTCCTTCCCTTCTCATCTTTCCCTCTTTCTTCCCACCCTCCCAGCCCTCCTCCTGCCTAAATTCCCACCTGTCCCTTGCAAAGGCTTTTTGGCATCTCTGCTAATGAGCTGATGCTGTCAAATTCATCTTTTTTTAAAGAGATTCAGAATCTGTTCTCCTGAGGTGAAATATCAGGGCTTTCAGACTGTATTCTTCTTGTAAAATATAACCTAGATCCTTTATGATGAAATAGGCACTTTAGAAGCACCTGGGCTTATCTCTCAGTTTTTCTCCTCAGCTCTGTTATGCACAAAGGTCTTTTTCTAGGTGACATATCATGTTGTATTCCAAAGTACACTTTCTTTTAATTTACAACTTAATTTTCAACCTAATTCAGAAGATTGATACTATAATGCTATTTGCAGAAGTATTGAAATGTCAGTAAGTTTTATTGTGGTAATAAAGAGAATTCCATATATCACACACTCTATAGGGATCCTTGCTTTTTGCATAGATCTTCATAGCAACAACCAGTGGCTAAATGCTGGTAGTCATTAATTTTTAAAGAAGACATGGTTATGATGAGTTGAGAAATTAAGACCATAGTGACAAATGAACTTTAATTTTTGATGCTTTTTGTTAGAGTCTAAGAGGATACAGGGGTAGATTGTGTGGAAGGGGAAGAAGGGTGTGGGGGGTGAGGGGAGGAAATTGCCCAAATCCCAGGTTCCTAATACTTAAAATGCTGTCTGCTCGTAAAAGATTTCAGTCAGGGAGAGGCCATCTTCGAGCTTCTCTTAACAAATGGATATCAGTGGTCCATGAAATAATCAATGTCGATAATCCATCCTTGGGTCTGCCAATATGTTAATGGCCCTGCCGCATCGTTATTGCTACAAGGCCATAAATCATTTCCGTACCAGCATGCTTAGCAGTTGAGGACTCAAACCCCTAGCCTGGAATAAAATGCTGTCTCTTAACAATTAATGTCTAAACATTTTGCAGCTTTGTGCCTTGATTGTTTTCAGATGCTAAAAAAGTAAGTAGGACAGATTGTAAATCAATAAAACAATAAGACAAAGTGTTTTAATAATAGAAAGACTTGAAGTAAATCATAGTTCTGTGTTTATTATTGCTTTGGAGGCTATAAATAAATAGTACCAACTGGTAAAGGTTTAGTTAACAGGGAAAAATAAGTCTGGCATTGACGTTTTGGGCGTGCGTTACATTACATTTTCACTCCATGAGGTGTAGACAGAATTTTTTTTTTTTTTTTTAATGAGTGAATAGGAGTTATGAAATGCTTGTATCTTCGAATTGTCATTCAATGGAAAGAGGTCTTTTTCAGCTCTGCCCAGCAATAGAACAGTGGTCTGGCTCTGTGTCTAGAGAACACCGGCACACAGTCACTGGTAACGAGTGGCTGTGCAGAGCTGTCAGCAATCACAGAGGGGTCTTATTTAGAAAATAGACTTGGATCAAACTGATCTGACTTAGGTTAGTTTATGTCAATTTAGCTCACTATTAAAGGCAATGTAAAATGTGATGGTAAGTCATTAACTCTGTATTGCATAGACAAAGCTTATTTGTGCTGATTATTGTCTCTCCTTCTTCAGTTGTGCACCAGGCTGTGTTTTGGTGGGATGGTAACCAGTGAATAAACCACAGTCCAAGTGTGAACATTTTTGTATTGCAGGAGGAAGGGCACGTGCACCCTTTTTCTCTGTCTCTGATCTACCTCTGTGGTGAGATAAGAAATTATATACACCCTTTCTATTCCAAATGCTAATACTGTTTCATTTGCTTATTTTTTAACTAAAGAAAATAGAACTTGATATTCAGTTGTTTAACTGCAAACGTATTAACGATCACAAATATGCCGAGTTTATGTAGCATAACATTGATAATTATCCATCAGGTGGTGAACTGTTTTCAGTTGCAGGTAAAACTGGTATTTAAAAACAAGCTCTTAGTGAGCTCAATGCATTTTTTCCAGTTTTGGTCTATTCAGTTCCCAATGTCTAATTTCACACAGTATGGAGTTAGCCCAATGTACAGAGTCATAGAATAGTTATGGTTGGAAAGGACCTTAAGATCACCTAGTTCTAACCCCCCTGCCATGGGCAGGAACACCTCCCATTATTTTTATTTATACAAATAAATATATGTCCGTATGCAGTTAAGTTCGTATCTTCATGTTAGGATAAGGATGACTAAAGAAAAGTGCATTTGAGTATCGAAAGGAATCTTGTCAACCTCATTACGATCTTTAGTAGTTTTGTTTGTACTGTTCTTGTAATCTTTTGATGCTTATTTTCCAGGAAAGGTATTTCATCTGAGGTAAAGGTTTTGAAGTAAGCATTTTGCATGGTAGTATTGATCCAACCAACCCTACATGCTGTATTTGCATAATGTGTTGTTCAGGCTAGGTCAGAGCTAGTTTGTTACCTTAAAAACACCCCCTCCTCTCCCTTCCCCCAACTTTCTTTAACAGAATTCAGGGAAGTAGGCAAATAACAGTGGAAATGACAAGTGAGCTCAAGGATTTATTTATTTATCTTTAGAGGACTGACTTGCCTAGCATTAAGCAATTTGATATGGTCATGGTTTATTTTGGTGCTCAGGATGTAAGGGCAGGAAGGAGCTAGAAAAACAGTGGCTCAGTATAGACAAAAAGACAATTAAAACTGATATATCTCTTAACAGAAGTGGCAACAGCAGCCAGGATGGAAGTAATTTATTCAAAAAATTGTCCAAATGAATAAACTGCACTGATGTATGGTATGGTGGTGGGACAGTGGAAAATGTGATAGTTGTTTCCGTTGTGTGAATTACTCAGGCAGGATGCCTTTGTGAAGTAAGGGGGTTTGTTTAATGTTCTGACAACAATTTAGATCCTGTTATGGTTATTGCAGTGTAATGCAGTAGTAAAAATTGAACATGACACACTAGCAATTTATTATTTGTGTGTTTTTTAACCTTGAGTATCGGATTGTTTGTCCAAGCATATCCTTTGATTTGTTATGAAATTTATTGTTGATAAAAACAATCAGATTTCCATTAGAAGCAAAAAAATTCATTTTTTTTTTGCCATGAACCATAGATTTAGAAAAATTTCAGGCTTGGCTGCAGGACTTATGACAGGTAGGCTTATGACATTATATGGTAATTCAGCATGAAAGAATAATTGTGACACTCTACTTGGTGCTGGAGTATAATCGTGCTGTGAGGTTCAATTCACTGAAAGGCCAAATTATCTTCAACTACATTAGTCTGACAACCTATAATGCTTTGCAGAGGCAATTTGTAGATGTTTCACAGAATGCCAGCAAACATGGCTTACCATTATGTTACCCATTAACAAATTTGTGCAGAGGAAAAAAAGTAACTTTTCCATTTTCTTAACTGTTTTTGAGCTCTGGCATACAATAAATGTGTACTGTGTAATAATAGTGTGTTCTTTCCTCTCTGGGTAAGAATAATATATGCTTTCCTCTTTTGGTGTTGTTTTTTAAAGCTAAAGGGGACATTGTATGATAGATTAATTTCTTTATGGATACTTTTTTACAGGAATATTTATATTCATTTTTGCACTTAAAGAAATGTACTAGCTTCTGTTGAAAGAATAACAGGAAATCCAAATGAAGGTAAAAAAAGCTTGGCATATTAATAAGCTATTATAGTATTTATTTTTGTCCAGTAAAAGGAAGCAGTAATGCACAATTTGGCAATGCTGCTGTGTTATAGCTTAGAGGGACTTTGAGCGTGTGTGTGATTTTCCTCTCTTGATGAAGTGAGAGTTGTGGCTGTTAGAAAATGGCATGGCCTTGACTGCCTTATGTGCATGTTATCCATCTTTACCATCCTGAACATACTATTTACTAACTTCTCATTGAAGCTGGTTTCAATCTGAACACTACTGTACTTCTGAAGGGTGGAATGAATGGTCATGTGGCAGTATAAAGCATTTGGTATTACACGAATTTCATACCTTTGCAGAAGTGGATTATCGGTTTCAAGGCAGAAGTGCCAGAAAAAAAGTCTATGTATGAAAATTCTTATTAGATAGTATTTTAGATAGTATTTTATAGTAAGTATATTAGTAGGCATTTTAGAATACTTGGAGTTTGTTACCCTTGTCATGCAGTAGGAAGGATCCTCCAAACTTGGGCTGTGCAGGCAATTATAGATTAATCGAATGGTTTGGGTTGGAAGAGACCCTAAAGATCATCTAGTTCCAATGGCCCTGCCACAGGCAGAGACACTTGCAGCTGCAGCAGGTTCAGGTTGAGGTACCTGCCGAGTCTGTACTCTGAACTGGTGGAACACTGACTCTTATTTGACTGCTTTACTGGTGAGCAAAATGGTCACTCTGTAACTAAGAGATTAGTATCAATAGAATGCAGTAATTTTTGTCCATTTCCCTGAAATATAATTTAATGAATTGACTTGGCAGAGCTATCTTAAAATTGATGTAGGGAAACTGGTGTGCATGTGCTTTTGGTGAGACTCTGCTGAGATTGCTCTCCTGGTACCTTGTATTTGCTCTTTAAGAATGACATTTTAATGTCCTTGAGGCATTCCAGGTGTTTTACTCATTTTATAGGTAAAAGTAGCTGGCTTTTTTTTTTTTTTTTTTTTTTCAGTAGTAATGTTTTTTGTTTGGTTGGGTTTTTTTCTTGTTTGTTTGGTTTGGGTTTTTTACCTTTTTTTTTTTTTTTAGGGTGAGAAAAGGTGGAAAAAAAAACAGTTGTAGTTGTTAACTGCACAAGAATACCTAACTGTCTTAAGCTGAGAAGAGATAGAAGGATTGTGTTTGTACTTTGTATCACTGAAGTTAACCTATTGTGAAATACCGTCTGCACAAACTACTCGGGAGAAATATTTAGTCAAGTCCACAAACTGATTTTCACCTTTTGTCATCTTCAAAATAAACTACAATACGTCTAATTCCACTACCTGGTGATAATTCTGGAAAATACTTTGATGGTATCTGTAATTGCAGGCTGAGTTTTAGTACTGCTCATAATTAAACTACTAGAAAAGTTTAGCCATTGAAATCAGTGCTGACAAAATCATATGTTTTATATTGCCTACTAAATCTTCTGGCTGCTTATCTCCTTAGCATTTTCTGTAAAGAAATTAATCCTGGAAAGTAACTGAAAGAATTGATGAGTCTTTGATTAGAATTTTTGGATCAGTGTCAGACAGTTGTACATTTCATAGTTTCCCAAAAAGGTGACACACTCTTTTCCTTCTGCTTGTAGTTAATAGCAAAGAGCATTCAATGCTGCAATACCCAAAGGGAAAGGTTTGAGTGACTGCACAGGGAATGTGGATTGTTATCATTCCTGTCACAGGGCACTGCACAGAATCACAGGCCCTGTGCTCTTCAGTACTGCCACTTGAACGCTGACACTGTTACTCCTACACTGCTTTTATTGTACATATTAAAACGTTTTATTCGATAGTGGAGGTTCACTTGGTGTGTGAGGATTTGTTTTGGTTTTTTAAGTACTAAGTTCTAAATCTTCATTGGTCAATAGAAGAAGTTGAATAAATTTACAAGATAAGTTCTGTTAGAAAATTTTCTGCAGAAAAGTGGGGTTGGTAAGAAGATCAGCCCTTATGTAAAGATCTGGTCACTTCCATAGACTGAAGTGTTTTTTTAAATTGAATATGCAAATAAGAAAACAATGTTGGTTAAATAATATGTTGGGTAAAACTTGCTAGTGGAGGCATATGAATAAATTTTGTTTGTTCTTCTTAAGAAAAGAAGATGGATAAGCTTCCCTTCATTGAAGACCTGCCTGCCAGAGGAGGTGATATTGGTTACTTTAATTTGCTTAAAGGAGTCCATGATGGTGTGTAAAATTGTCTGCATCAGTGGCCTAATCTTCCACCCAATTTCTTCTCATATTCACAAGAAGTACCATAGATACATGAGCTGAGGCTATACATAAGGACACTAAGGCTTCCACAACTTGTGCGCCTCCAGACAGAGCTTCCCTTCCATTCAGGACAGGGTCTCTTCGATGCAGTATCTGCCCTGCGATGAAAGACTCCAAGGTCTTTTGTTATCAAGTGGATAATTTTTTGTCCGTGATGTGGTATAGTTAGCCAACTAACAGCAGTTGTCTTGGTATGCAGTAAAGCAAATAAAAATAGCAGTAATATTCTAGTAAATTTTTTCTTGTTAGGGATTCCTGGTTGAAACAAAGCAATATGAATGAAGTAAAAGTTTTTTACACAGGTAAAATATTCACTTGCCTTCACCTTTTCACTGACAGTGTGCAGATTACTTGTGTTTTTGATATCCAATTGTGTCCGTATATTGGGTTACTAGATTTCTAGAAAAGCCACTTCACTAAAATAAGCAGAATTTTCCCCAAACCAGAAGACATTACTTATAATTTTTTTATGGGGAAGACTGAAAAAAAAAAAAAGAATAGAGCGTCAGGTGGAAGTGGCATTGGATAATTTTAAAATGAGAAAAGGCTTTTACAGAGGAAAAAATCGTATCAAGTAGCATTATTTTGCAGACTATAGAGTCCCAGTTGTGTAGTTGAGGACATGCTGCAGCATTAATGTTTACACGTGATACTTTCCAAGTAATTTAGGCAGAACTGCCACTGACTCAGTTAACATTTATAGGTCAACCACCTGCAGAAAGGGCATGTAGGTAGATTATTGTTGACTTTATGGTTGTGGAAGGTAGCTAATCAGTGAGCATGCTGGGAAATAACTTGTTATGCCTGGATAGCTCTAATACCAGGCTCTGCGATTTCTTATGGGCACAAGGTAACAGAGTAATATCTCATGACTAAGGCCCTTGCTGAGAGGAGAGGTGGCGTGTGATGGGGAGAATAAGTTTAAAAAAGGGAAGGAGGGTGGCTACAAGATTTAAGAAGTAGGTTGTAGGTACAAAATCAAATAATAATCCTTTGCCAAACATACTGTAGCATTTCAAGTCAATTTGACTCATAAGCAAATTTACTGACTGTGTATTAGGTGAACAGGACACGTTCTGGCTGTTGCGTGCTTTGCTGAGCTATTCACTAGAGCCCTGTGAGATATCTGTGCTTGGCTGTACTGACACAAATGTTTTTTTCCTTGATCATGGAACATAGAATAACTCTGGATTTACTTATTTAATTATTTTTTTAGCAATGTGTTTGATGACTAATCATTTTCTCACTTTACTCCTGTTTTTTCCCTATTACTTGTCTCCACAGAGGTACATGTACTCCCTTGTGTGCTAATTGACAACTTTTACCTTTTAAAGTTCACACTAAAAGTCACAGACTAGAATGCATAATGAATCAATTTGCTTAATTTGGTTTGGGCCTTTGCGTAGTGCAGGCATTGCTAGTATTCACACAGCTATCTCAATTATCATGTTCCTCTTGCAAGAACGAGAAAAAAACCCAGAGGCTTTGTTTATTTAAGACCAGAGCCCCAGCTGAAGTCTAGAACATCCACATGCGTCTGTCCCCATTTAGTCCTGTGTGGAACTTGTCACTCACAGATGGTGATATCTGGAAATATTCAGTTAATGTTGGTCATTAATTGCAGGGTTTTTTTCTCCCTCAGCTGTTCCTCACTATTCAGATTTGCATGCATGCACATATGTTACCCATACATAAACACAACACACAAAATGTCAACTTAAATGCATTTGAAAGGTTTTGAGTTTCAGTTAGATATGAAAGCATGATAAATTCATTTAATCTTTCCCTCTCCTCAGCTATGTTCGTACAAAGTATTTTGTGCATACATCTGTATATGTGTGCTAATAAATGTAATATATTCTTTCATAGCAAAAATGCTTTTTCAGTGTAATAATAGAATAAAAAACATAAAAAGGATTGCAGTGATCTATTTACATATCAAAGAGTGATAACTGTAGGAAATACACTTTTGACAGTTAGTTTCTTTCATGTTTGTACTGTACTGATTTTGAAAAAAGATACGCAGCTGGGTACTGTAAAGCAGTATAATTAAATGAGATTTTTTGTTTTCAAAATACTAATATTTTCTATCTGGTAGTGTCAAATTATCAAAAACATTGTGAATATTGTGGTGAGCAAACTTGTTTTCTCGATTTTTATTTTTTTTTTTTTCCCCTCTCTGGAGACAAATGTATAGAATCTTCTAATGATGAAATGTGAGTGTATAATTTTTCATGTGTCAAAATGCAAAAACCAAAATAAATGTATTGGTCAGATGTAAAATGATTGACATGGAAGACAGAGGATATCTTGACTATTGTAGGATTGCTGATGGTGGAAGATAACCACCACTAAAAATTGAACTGCGCATACCTTATTGAATAAAATTGTGGTAAGAACACTCAAATGCAACTGTTGATAGGACCCCAAATTTTCCAGGATAATTTAATCATCAAGTGCCCTGAATGGCAGTTCTGAAATTAATATTATTCTCATTTTGAGAAGTTTTTATTTGAGTTTTTATTTGTTTCCCCCCCCAAAAAAAAGAAGTAGGTTCTCATAAGCAGTGATAAAACATCCTAGTTAGGAGCCAAATCCTCTTTTATTGTACTGTTGCTATTTACTGGGTTTTTTTTGTGCTAATTAGGAGGATGTGTGTTATATTCATGTTTTTCAAGCAATTAGATCAGTCCTTTTTCTTTAAATTTAAGATGCAAAATGGCTCATTTCTTGTTTTCTACGTGATCTTCTTCCTATCTCTTGTGGTCAAAAGGGTAAGCTGGGCTGCCTGAAAACATAGTGCCTACCTTTTTTTTTTAATTTCAATTTTAGTGTTTTATATACGAATGAAAGCTTTTATGCTTAGTTTTGGTTTTCCTTTTGGTCAGATACAAGGTTGATTTGTGACTTGACTGAGAGGGGAAACAAAAACCAAGCCTAAAATACTGACCTCTGTTCATGCTAATCTTTATTTTTAACTGTTATTTCTGAGGGAGTGATTTATTTCCAGTGACAGTTTGTTACTTATGGTAGCTGCTGCCAGCTTCTGAAGTAATCTTGATAACGTCAAATTGTAAAGGGAAGCTATAGGCTTTGCCTTGAATGACTTGCTATAAATCATGTTCATAGCTGGTATGTATAAGGGTTGCTTAGGTTGATACCGATAGAAATACAAGTCAAATAGAACATATAGTAACCTAGTTCAGAGCTAGAGATTCTCATTTTAAGCCAGTTGGGTTCATATTTTAAAATCAAATTAATTAGGTATCCCTGCTTTTATATCAGAACTTCAAAGCCGGGGATGATGCATCAACTTAAAGGCCACAAAGAAGGAAGAGGATATACAGAAAAGAGTTAGCACAATGACAGGCAGGTTTTGAACATTCAGAGAAAAGAAACCCATAAGAAGTAATGGACAAAGCTGCCTGGAGAGCTCATCGACAGTCAGAAAAAGTGATGGGCAAGAAATGAGTTCAAAGTCATCAACACAACAGCATCTTATGGCTTCCATGGAGACAAGTGTCAGTGCAGGATAAAAATTTTGCCAATGTTGTCATCTGGCTGCTGCAGCTGTTGTACCACAGCTAATAATGAAACTACTTACGTGGTTTTTGGTTTTGTGAGATGTAAATTTGTTTGATTTCTGCACTTCCTGAAGAAGGAAAAACAGTCTTGAAGAGTAAACGATAAAGGCAACAGTTGTGTTAAATTGGATAAACCCATTGTGCTATTTTAATTGCAGTGGGTGCACTGTGACATCTGTGAAAGCAAAAGTACCACATGTCACACGAGGAATTGAGACCTACTTTTTTACTATCTCTTACATGATCAAGCTGCTCTTGTGCCTTCAACTTACAGTATAGAAACAAGATGTTCTATCCAGTGGATACAGATTATTAATTTTAGAAAAGGAGGCTGTTTTCAGAGGTGTTCAGGAAAACTGTTCTTCACAGACCAGACTGAAAAGTCCATATTTCTGAAGTAGGCCTGTTCTTTCTACAGTAGGCCTATTGTGAAGGACAAGTTGCTTTCACAGTTCACTGATTCTATGTTTATTAACACTACCTACTGGGGGGAAAGGGCTTGGTGCTAGCCCTTCATTACATTTCGTATTTGGCTTTGCCTAACCAGAAAATGTGGAGTTACTTGTTGCTATTTCATGCATCTCCCATTCAATTGGCATAACTGTCTGAGAGAGGCTGCTTTTTTCCTTAAAGGCTACCAACACCTCAAACCCCAGTGGAGCTATGCTGTAACTTGGTGTCCCCTTTTTCCCCATCCCCAGTTTCTTGCTTTCTATCTCAAGCTGTCCCTTCCCCTCCCATCCATGTGCTTGTCATGGTGTCCAGATATGTAATAATGAGGTGGTTTTTCAAGTGTGATCTTCAAGTGCATAATCTGTTCATCACGAACAGATGCAAATTACCACAGAAGAATTTTGCACATATACTTTTTTTTCTGTTATGGGAATTAATGAGCAAATCCTCTTTTTGTTTGAAGGTAAATAATAATGCTACATCTTGTCAGAGGTAATGGTAATTGTTAATTAATACCACAGTGTTTTATGTATCCTGATAACCAGGTAAAATGAAATTACTTTCTGACTACCAGGTAATGCTTATATGGTACTGACACTGACAAACTGTGAAAGGAAGGAAGAAGTCCCCTGTGAGACCATGAGTTTATTATACAGATAAGATTTCCATAATAAGGGATAGTGATTATGGGGAAAGGCTGAAACTCCATTAACTGAAACAAATTACTGTGACAAAGCCAGAGGGAGTGCTTTGCCAAACTTATAACTCCTTTCATAATATTCAAATGTCTGTTGGTTCGCACTAACCAACATATGGACCTACAAGTCAGGTTTCTGGCTCCTTTGCGCCCTGCCACTGTCACAGCACAAGTTTTATATAGAAAGTGAGTCCATTTATCTGGGCATACGGAGGTTGTACTTTGCTGATGTGTCAGTGAGGCATCAGGCGTTTTCCCTACAGAAATAAGTTGCCCCTCTAATGCCAATGTTTCTCTATTAAGTGAATCTTAATTGTCAGATGAGTGTATGAAATATATAAGCAGTATGGAAATACTGCAAACTTTGAATTTATCTGGCCACCACAACATGGTATCCTGACTAGGATTTATATTCTTCCTTTTGCTAAAAAAGAAAGCTAATATGCTGATTTCTTTTCTGCATGCACGGTTATGTGTGCTGCACTTCTTTTGGAAAGTGACTCTCGTATTCTGCATGCAAAACCACGGACAAAATTGTGATGGTTCTTCTTGGATTGGTCTGTGTTCATGTGTATGTATATACAATTCATTTGAAAGATGCTTATGGCTCCCCAACTTGTATTATTTGTGTAAAAAAAAAAAAAAAAAAAAAAAAAGGAAGTAAAAGAATTTTTTTAAATATAAACATTGTCGTCTTTTTACTAATTTTTGCATAAAAAATAATGCTGTAGTTAAGATTTTTTTGTACAAAAACCTGTTAAAGTTTGCAGTTACAGTTCTGGTAAGAACAGCAGGCAAGAATATAAGCTTTAATTTATGTTGTGCTTTGGACATTTTTCAGAAACTATTTACCCATTACCTCTTAGGTCAGTGGCCTAATAATGCAACAAAGCACTTTTTGAAATTGCAGATAATTTTCAGTGCTCAGATCTCTGTGTAGTATTGATGGGGAGGGAAGCTGATTAGGATCTTGGGAATTGTGCTTGATGGGAACAATCTGGAAGGAGTGAAAAATTATTAAACACACACAGCAGGAGTTGCAGGATTTACCATTGTCGTGCAGTGCTATTAATTCTCATTGCATAGTACAGCAGCTTGATTGCACACTGTGAATACTGTTTATTGGAGAACGGGTACAATTTTGCTGCAGTTGTTGTAATGTAATACTAAATGCTAATTAGGCTTCTAACAATAATTAGAACCTCTTGCTAGACTTAGAAATAGAAACACTCAATTGAATTTACAGAAACAAAGACCTTTAAGCTATGCCAGGAGCAGTATTTGTACCAGCAGTATCAACTTGGTAAAGTTGTAGGGGTTTTTGTTTGTGGGTTTTTGCTTGCATGTCTTTTTAATTTTTTTTTTTTCCTTTCCCTGGTTTATAAGTTTCATTTACAGGATTGCAAACATGCATATTTATGGTGAATATAATGAGCTCATTATGCTCTCAATTAGATTATTTTCTTAATGAAGAGGTTGAAAAAACAAGTAAATATTAGAAGGACATCTGCAGATAAATCTGACATGAAAAACTGTTGAGACAGTCATTGAATGGCTGGTATTACTAAGTATAATGCACTATTTCTTTTAACTGTTTTGTAACATGAATAAGAAATAACAAAACCCGAATCCATCAAAAGCTACTTCTTCTGAACCTCTCCCCCTAAAGTTAGATAACAATTTTTTTGCCAAATTAGACTTCAAAGTTCTATGTAAATATTTTCAAACACAGCAATAAAGATGAGCTGTAGCTCTGAATAATTTACTACTTTTCCAGATAAACTTTTTTCAAATTTTGGAGGTAAATATAATTTTTATTTTATTTTCAGTTGGTGTTTTCTTGGAATCAATAGTGTGTCAGGGTGTTGACAAATGCAATTGAAAGGGAGAATGCATGACATACACATTTTGATCTTGTTTGATAATTTTGTTGTTACTATATGTCCATACTTTCACAAAACTCAATGTACAGAACATAATGACCTTTATCCCATGTCACTGCTTTACAAAAAAAAAAAAAAAAAAGTAAAAAAAAAAAAAGAATCAAGTTTCTTATTCCATCCAAATCCAAGTTTTATGGTGCATATGTTGAGAAGATCCTGAGCTTGGGTTCCTCGTTTGAAAGCCTTTTTTATATAAATGTAGAACCTAAGATTCTTGTTTGACACTTGGTTTTAAAGGCTTAATGTAGATATGCTGATTTTTGGCTTAAAAACTCTCTTTTTTCCCAGCCTTCTCCAAATAGGAAAATCAGGAGCCTTTGAAAAAGAACAGCGGAAATGGTTTTATTATGGAAATACTGGAAGAATCTTAAGTATAGTGCACTAGCATGCACCAGTACCCTGCCGTACTGTAAGCACTTCTCTATCCAGTCCAGTGGCTATAGTTTTTACCACATCTGTGGCAGTTGCTATACTTCCTTTTGTTCATTGGTTAACATGTCATCATAATATATAATCAAAAATGGTCACAGTGCTTCCTGCTTTCATCATATTGTTGATCTTTCTTAGATTCCATCCTTGTAGGTTTATCTAGTGCACTGATAAGGGTAAGAGGCTTTCTTATTGAGTAACTTTATGGCATGCCTTGTCAGTTTGGTTTTTTTTTTAAACAAAGTCTAATTAATTAATTGTTCAAGAGTGGAAAAAGCAGTCAAGGCAAACCTGTTGCTTAATATGTTTAGTGACATGCCTTCAGCATTTACACACTCTTTTTGAATTGTTTTCACCCCGTAATTTACCCTCACCGCAAGCCATGTACAAGTGTTGCCTAGTACAAGTTAAGTTTTTGTGTTTTAAGTCCAGTCCTAACATTATTGATTGTGTGTTGCAGTAAATAAATAGCGGGTAGTTTGTACTTCATCATAAATTATTACAATGAATGCTTAGAGTTATTGTTATTTACCTGTACAATTTTGGCCTCAATTCAACGTCAAATTCTAGTCTGCAACTTGCAAGAATGTCCTTTAACAGATATTCAAACCTTAGCAAATAAGATTTTCTTAAATGTGCCTTCTTTATGACATCTTACTGTCTTTTGAGTGGCCTGTGTTTTTCTTTAAGGCTTAAACCATCATCTGGAAAAAATTTAACTTGAACAAGACAGATTATTCTGTTTAATTTTCCATTAGTATTTTCCTTGCACAATTCAATGTCACCTGCTAAGAGGTTTGTTGAGATGCGATGCCCTGCTGATTAGTGTGTTTTACTTTTCTCCTTAACTACTGACCACTGCCTTCCTATATTACAGGTGTTCATACTCTGGAGGCAGTAGGGATCAATCCAGTATGGCTGACATGTTATATGTTTTTCTTGTAGTGTGTCACATGTAGCCCACTGTACAGACTGTGATAAACTGCTGCTGTATGCCCTGGTAGTCTTGGGTCAGAGTGAGAGAAATTGGTGTTGAACTAAGATGTATGTTAATACATATATTATTTATATAGACATTAGTGAATGCTATTGTTGTCTCAGCACAAATCAAGGTCCAGGCCATGGCCTTGGGGCTTTCAGGGGCTCACTTTGTCATGTGTTGTGATTTTTTTATTTTCTTTTTTTTTTGTTCCTTCTACTTATGAATAATTAAAAACTTAAATTACTTGCCATGTTCGAAATTCATATGCTGGAGAAAATAGCTACATGAAAATTAATTTTCTGTTCTGTGAGACTGACGGGAAATCAATTAATCTTGATGTATTATTTTATGCAGAACAGGGTGCGGGAACCAGCAGAGAGAATGGCTACAGCTGTTCTTCTTGGTTGGGCCATATATTATTGTTGGCGGGTTTGACAGCTTCTGAAGGAAATGGCTGAAGGGTATCAGGCAGGTGAATCAACTGTAAAAATTTATTGGAGGATACAAACTGTTTCCAGGGGACTGATATAAAACTCACACTTGAGAACTGAAGTATTGAATGTTTTTGTGACTGAAGCAGCTTGTTGTCAATATTTATAGCTTTTCTCTTTGTTACATGTCCTATTTGTTTGATTAACTAGTCAGATGTTAGTGTCTCTTTGTAATTTATTTGTTGCGCCTTCTGTAGCGTTTTTGATACATAAAGATTTACCACTAGGTAAATAGAGCAGCTTGTGCAATGCTATATGCTAAATAAAATGACAGAGCTGTTTACAGCGTGTTACAAGTTTTATAACTCAGTAGGTAGATCAGTAACTTTTGTTTACCAGTGCCACTGTTAAGTTGAAACATGTATTAAGAGCTGTGAGGTAAACAGGTCTGCTTTTAAATAACTAGAGATTATAATCAATATGTACCTTAACAGTAAATCATTTGAGAGTCTGTAAAGCTTTTCATGCAAACCCATAGATAATGCAAACATTTCTAAAATAAAATGGAATACCTGCATGCTCTTTAGAATGAGCTTTATATTCACTTTCCTTTCTGATGTATCTGCACCAGTGTTTTTTATAAATCATAAAAGGGAGAAGCAGTAGCCACTAACAAGCTGTGCATTAAATGTTGGTCTCCATCTGGATGTGTGCGGGGTCCAACGTCCTAGATCAAAACAGAGTCTCATAAGAGCTTGTATGTTGTTATATATATATGGTGGTTAGAGAAAAAGGCTGAAATCTCCCTGGCATCACTTGCTGGGTTGAGAGCAGCCTACTCCAAATTCTTAGTAGCAGTGAAAGCTGTTGCTTGATCAGAGAGTATGGCTGCAGCACTGTAGTGTCTACATAGTGGGATCTCTGTACAACCTGTAGGTGTGGGAAAGAGAGATTAGTTCTCATGTTATCACCATCAAAGTGTCCTCCCTAGTGCTCTGAAATGGCATGTGATGGAATATTTAAACTTGTAATACAGTGAAAACCAAGGATTCCTGATGGAGAAAGGAATAAAATATTGCAGTAATGCTAAAACCTGTATATAATCATAGAGAACATGTCTTGTACATGTTGTTTTCTATATATCTTTCCAAAACAAGGGGACCACAGCAAGAAATGAGAAGCTTTAAGTCATGTGAAGCTGATGTGGTGAGGGACCAGGAAAGTGAGGGAAGTTTTTTCATGATATAGTGGTTTGTGATTATAAAATTACAAACAATAAGAATATCCAAGGCATTATTAAAGAGTTTTGAAAGTTAATCATTACTCTGATGTGAATATTGTAGATGGGAGTAGGAATATAGGCAAGTAATGTAGAAGGAAGTAAGAGCTGGGAGATTCTGCCCCTGTTCTGGGAATACGCTGAATTCTTAAGATATAATTAGAAGTGCTGCTTCCCTATGCTAAAGTAATCGGTGAATTAAACAAGATCCAAATATTGGGAGAAGGAAAAGAAACTTTATAAATATTATAAAGATTAATATTATATAAGTTTGGAATAAACTTAACAGTTTAACTAAGGTGAACTTTACGTGTCCTTCCTGAATTAAAAAGCTATAAAGAAAACTGAAGTTTAAAGTAATTGTTAATGAAAGCTGGCCAGCATGACCTCCTGGAAATATGAGCTTTTGTTGGTCCAACTTTCACAGATGTTAAGCATTTGGTGATGTTACTTAGGGCTGCTTGAACCACATTAAAGTCCAGCCACTAGAGTGTTGAAACAGTTGGGCGCTATAATAAAATACACATAAAAAAAATTTGTGAGACATTAGGTGTTGTTTGGTGATGACATTTAGGAAGTTACACTTTTTCCATACATCGTATTCACATCTACATAAGTTGTTTAAGTATTTAAAGTAAAAGTAATATATATATTGTTTGTAATTGCTACTACAGTTCTGGCAGGTGCACATAATTTAACAGTATGTCAAATATGACAAATTATTGTTGAGTTACAATATAGCCTTAATAAGAGCACATCTGTTCTCAATATACAGTATAGAGGATGCCTGATTTAAAGAGTTTACTTACTGATATTGTATTGTTTAAATATTTAACAGGATCTTAGACACAAATCATAAAAAATACACAGTAGTGTACAGAAATGAAGAATCTTACTAGCAGTAATGTTTTTGCTGCTGTTAAATCTATTCATTCCATCAGGAAAGGTTCATGTATTCTTTAAATTGTGTCATCTGCGCATATGCATGTATATTGTGTGGGTCTGTGCAGAGAAAGAGCTAGGAACAAAACCCACCTTATCACGGAAACTCTGACGCACGGGGGTAAAATACAGAAACTGTTCAACAGTGTATAGGAGTCTTATAGTAGTGTGGGGGCCGGAAAGTGGAAATTACTATGCCCGTTTCAACTTCAAGGCAAATACAAATAAGGAGAGCATACACTTCAATGGAACGGGCTAGAGTTTCGGGAAAGCATCCTGGAACCTGAATAGCCTTACTTAGCTTGCTTTTTTATTCTCAAAATGTTCTGGTTCAGTTTTGCGTCTACAGGCAACCTCAGAAGCATTGGTTCTGGTGTTGGTGATCAAGATAGCAAGAACAATTTAATTTGGGGAACTGGAGATATTTGCATAGTGCTGACAAATCTACATTTCTCTTCTCTGCTTGCTGCCTCACACACTTGCTCTGGTGCTCTGTTTGCCATTTTATTTATGAAATCAAGCTATATAGCAATAATGCTGCTGTTATTAACACAGTTCATCTGAAGTTCTCAGCAGCTTCTAAAGATGAACTGTTTTAAAGCATCTCATGAGAGAAGACAGTCAGGAATGAGATGTAACCCATGGTAAGGAAAACGTAGAGAACCAATTGATAAAATGCAGTTGTTTTTAGTATGCCAGGCTGAGTATATGTGGGTGTATTGGCTGTAGAGAATAATCAGATTTCTTCATTTGCTTCTGAATGTTGTTTTTGTTCTGTTTTGTTATTTTGTCTTACGATTTTGAGATGAGACAAATTAGTGCTCTGTGTTAGTGCTATGAGCCTTGTGCTCCTTGTTCTTTTCCTGGCTTGTTCCATTGCATGGGATATGCAAATGTTGCTGGAAAGGAAAGCACACGCATGCCTCCCTTTGTGAGGGAAAAACATCTTCATTGTGGTGGTGTTCTTTTCAGTCTTGGAGTTTAAGTCTGATCTAATGCTTGTGAGCAAGTGTTTTGCTATCAGCTCAAACTTGATGCACTCGAATGTACTTTACCTAAAATAAGTATACATTCATGCCAGGGGGCAAATTTAAGTTTATAATGAAATAGTTTCATTTGCAGTTCAATGCAAGTGAAAAATGGCTGGTTTATATTTTTTTTCCATGAAACTTAATAGAATCATAGAATAGTTAGGGTTGGAAAGGACCTTAAGATCATCTAGTTCCAAGCCCTCTGCTACAGGCAGGGACACCTCCCACTAAACCATGCCACCCAAGGCTATGTGCAACCCGGCCTTGAGCACCGCCCGCGATGGAGCATTCACAACTTCCCTGGGCAACCCATTCCAGTGCCTCACCACCCTCACAGTAAAGAATTTCTTCCTC
>JASSUY010019793.1:0-19261 GCA_032466535.1 Forpus xanthops
CAGCCTGGAGAAGAGAAGGCTGTGTGGAGACCTCATAGCAGCCTTCCAATATCTGAAGGGGGCCTATAGGGATGCTAGGGAGGGATTCTTCATGAGGGACTGTACTGAAAGGACTGGAATGCAGTGGAATGGGTTGCCCAGGGGAGTTGTGAATGCTCCATCACTGGCGGTGTTCAAGGCAGGGTTGGACAGAGCCTTGGGTAACATGGTTTAGTGGGAGGTGTCTCTGCCCATGGCAGCGGGGTCGGAACTAGATGATCTTAAGGTCCTTTCCAACCCTAGCTATTCTGTGATTCTATGCTGAAAATTTTCAGGGTTGCATTTGATTATTAAAATACATAAAGTACAACCGTCACCGCAGAGCAGGCAGGAGGCAGGAGGCAGGCAGCATAACCTACTATGCTACACATGAGACTGTAATATGCCCTTGCAGCAGAGTCTGCTACCCATACTCTTTGCAGTCCTAGTAAACATTTAGCCAGCAGTGCAAGAAGGTAAGTGATTATTCCCCTCTGTTGGGCACCTGTAAGACCATCATCTGGACTACCATGTCCTGTTTTGGTCCTCTCATCACAAAAGGATACTGTCATTCTGGAATGAGTCTATGAAAGGGTTACCAAGATAGTCAGGGGGCTGAAGAACATGATGTATAAGGAGAGGCTGAGCTCTCAGCCTGATCAGCTTGGAGTAAAAAAAGGCCAAGAGGAAACTTTGTGGCTGAATAAAACTATGTAATGGGGTGGTATAGAGAAGATGGAGATAGACTTTTCTCAGAGGCACATGCTTGCCAGATGACAAGCAACAGAAACAAGTCAAAACATGGGAAATTCTGATTATTTATTAGCAACTTCTTTATCACAACACTGCAACAGGTAGCCCAGAGAAGTCACAGAAACTATCCTTGGAGGTGTTCAGTACTCCATTGCACATGGCCCTGAACGACCTGGTATCAAACCTGGTGTCTTGGAGCAGGGGCTTGGTTTAGATGATATCTGCACATCCCTGCCAACCAAATTACACTCCTATTTCTCTATTGGTGTCCTACCCTCAACTTCATGCTTATCACAGTTATAAAAACAAATAAACCTCTTCCCCCTTTTTGTCATTTTTTGGAGCACAAAGTCTTGCCACATACCCAGCAGTGAGATTTTCCTCTTTTATTCCCATATGAGCCTTGTGGCTCCTGCTTAACTTGCTCCTGCTCTCCAGGTTCAAGTGTTCTCCGTTAGTGAGTTCAGTAACCACATAATGGGCTTAAAGTCAAAACAATGGTTAGAAATTTGCACTTGGCAAACTATCTTAAGCATTGCCAGTACTTCATAACCTTCATGCCAGCATACAGGAGCGTCCTTCAGCACACGCTGTGTATTGTAATGCCTCAATATTGAACATTACCTCTTGTTCTAAGGTAGAAGGTATGTTCTAACATCCAGAAACGTTTAGTCTAAAATGTCTGGGTTGTAAGAACAACTTCATTTAGCATTGGCTGGTATAAACCCAATCATTTGTGAAATCTTTTATTACTCCATCAGATTTTGAAATTAGGAAGTTTAAGGCATTTTGCAAAATGACTAGTGCACAATTAGACAGTGAAACCTGGCTTCCTACCATACTACTGTTAACAAATATGAAATCTTCTGTTTGAAAGATGAACATGGCAACTTACCTTATTGAAGGGAAGCAAAATTATCAAGAAAAGCTTTTGCCACCTATCTTTCATTGAATTTTGTGTTTTGAACTTTGGACACATTTTGCTGTCGCCCTTCAGTGGGAATTTCTTTGAATGAAAATTTTAACTTTTAGATTCTTTTTGATTTTTTATTGGATACTTCTACCTTGAATATATATTGAGAAAGAAATACATTTTCCTTTTCTCTCCTTTTGGGGAGTCTTCCATATCTGTAATGGTGTAAGGCCTTTTGTTCCCCATATCTGATTTCAGAGGACTATCGAGGGATAACATTCTACAGTAGGTCTATGAACACATCTATCTTCCAAACCAGTTTCTGTTCTGTGGTGACTTGCGTATTGATCTTTCCCCTGTGAGGTCCCAGAGACAGGTTCATTATCCAGCTTACAGAATATCTATTTCCACATGGCAATACCTCTGTCCCACACAAAGCGTGTTTTTTTAATGGTAGGGAACAATCATTGTCTATTCACAGGGTTTTAATCTGTTCTTGCCGATCACACAAGTATTCACTGACATCCAGCATGGGTGACAGCTAGTCATCGCCACCCAGGAGATGGAAGGGGACCCTTCCTAGGTCAACTCAAAAAGTAGCAAGCTGAGAAAAACCACTTAGGGGTTTGTCTCCTGCAATTCCCATTCAACCCCTGAACTCTGGTGTTCCTGTGAAATAGCCGTGTTCCCCATGCTGCCAGGCCTGTGGATCCTACCCGCATGGCCTCTCCATGGCTCATCCGGTTGGTACTCCAGGAACCGAAGAATTAAACTTCACCAACCTCAGCGAAGGTTTGGGGAAGCCCACACGGACGCTCTCCGCCGGCACCCCGGGCCGATCCCACCTGGGCCCACCCCCCAAGACCCATCCCAACAACATCCACCGCTTCGCCAGGCACCGCCTCAGCACCTCCCGCCAACATCCCGTGGCCACGCCCCCTCGCAGTGGCCCCGCCTCCTTGTTTATGTGGAGGCCCCGCCCCGCTGGCGTTTCCTTCCTCCTCAGCTGGCGGTGGCCGTGACGTCAGGGGTCCCGGCCGCACCACGCGGGCGGCTGGGCGGGGGGAGGAGGGGAAGCGGAGTGGCGCACGGAGAAGGGGGGGGGGGTGCCCCCAAGATGGCGGACCAGATCCCGCTGCACCCGGTTCCGCGCAGCACCCAGCGGAGAGCGGCCTATTACACAAGCGCCGCCACGGCGCAGAGACACAACAGGTACGGACAGGGGCGGTGCGGAGCGGCTGCTTTCTCCTCTTCCCTCCTCCCTGCATCTCTAAGGGCGGGCGGGGCGGTGTGTGCCTCTCACAGCGCAGTGGCCCGGTGGGGCTCCAGCACCGCCCGCCCGGCCCGTGGAAAGGGGTGACGGCCCCCCTGTAAGGCCGAGAACGGGGGTGCCGGTAACCTCTGCCTTTTCCAGGCCTCCGCTTCTATGGACGCTCCCTTCGATCCCCGTAGGGGAGTGCGTCCCGCTCTTCACTTCGTTGGGCTGCGGGGTCGGGCTGTGGCGGCGGGCGGTGCCGCAGGGCCCCTCGGGAGGATGCGTAGGGCACCTTCCGCCCCGGCGCGGGATCCGCTCCCGTAAGTGCGGCCTTCGGTTCCCCTGCCCCCGGGGCGCCGTAGGCAGTGCTGCGCTACTCGGGTCCCTTGGCAGTAGTTCTCTAACGAGCGGGATGCCCGCGTTGGGTGGGCTGTTTGGGCGTCGTTACCAAACATGCTGGGAGGTAGTTATTATGTATTAGCACGGAAAGCGTACTAGAATGTAAAAAAAATAACTCCAAATTTCTTGAAATACACTATATTGGGGGGCTAAGCAATTTGAAGAAGCCAACTTAAAGGTCTTGCAATCAAATGAAGTTTTGAAGCAAAATCTGACTGTCTGCTTCCCATTATTTGGAATGATTTCTAGGTATGTTGGGAGCAGGGAAGAATTTAGCTCCACAGTTTGGGTATGTCCACTGGACAGCACTCTTACAGTGGAGAGTATGATTGTAGTTAGTTGGTTAAGGGCTTTTTCCTCTTCTCTTGTTTTTTGTAGAGCACTGTGGGCACAAGGACTGGAAGGAGCAGTTGTAGGATCTCAAGTAAACGGACTTTCTAAAAACAGTGTAGTTGGTGCTGTTGTTCTAGTTCAAATACGGTGGTAAATCTCTTGTCACTAAAATGTATTTAGTTCTTCTGAATGGAATAGCTAGCAGAAAAGGTAGTTCAAAGCTGCGCAGAATAGGTTTGGCTTTGAGTACGTT
This sequence comes from Forpus xanthops, assembly GCA_032466535.1. Lineage (NCBI taxonomy): Eukaryota > Metazoa > Chordata > Aves > Psittaciformes > Psittacidae > Forpus > Forpus xanthops. The sequence goes on from JASSUY010019793.1 coordinate 3,925, forward strand.
GTATTTATTTATAAACTGGATAAAAATACTTTTTAATGAATGCTAACAAGCTTGTAGGACAGTCTGTCATAGTAGTTTTCTTCATCCCGCAAGTATTTGAATGGCTGAAAATTTGTAACATGTTTGCCCTCTGTTTTGAGGTAGGACATCATTATTATCATCTCTGTTCCTTAGAGAGCTAAAGCAGGGGAAGCTCTTGCTGGAATCCATAAGCCTCTCAAGTAGGCATTGTGCTTTGGAAGAATAAGGGAATGAGGAGAATTATGTCAACAAAATCTTAATGCAAACCATAGAAGGTGGTGTTTTGGTGATCTGAAAAATGCTGTAGATGCAATGGCCCGAGTTCGTAAATCAGGTAGATACACAGGTTTATTGAAGATATGTTTACAGGCAGCAGTTATTAACATAAATGCTTACCCCTGGCTTTATAAGTGGATTTGGCAAGCTATAAGATCTAGCAAGAAACAATGGATTCATTATGGATCTGCTTATTCCTCGCTGTCTTGTTTGACCAACATAACTCTCTAGGGTTGTGGATTGAATTCTTTTTAGTTCAGATGACATCTTTCAGAATTATGATCTTACATGATGATACATAGAATCATAGAATAGTCAGGGTTGGAAAGGACCTTGAGAAGATACAGTTCCGACTCCTCTGCCATGGGCAGGGACACTGCACACTAAACCCTGTTACCCAAGAGTCCTTCCAGCCTGACCTTGAACACTGCCAGGGATGGAGGTGTTTAACTTACTGGTCCTCCACACAAATGATTATCTGTTATTTCCATTACTTATGTTAAACTACTTGTACATTTATAAGACCTTTAAAAGTTGACAGGCACGTATATTATATTTCTTTATTTTGAACCCTTCATGAAATAAACTTTTCAGCTTTGCGAATGAGAATTACATACACTAACTACTAACTGTAATACCTTATATTTTATTAAGGCAAGTTGAGTGGGTTGGTCATTCTCTTTCAAAAATACTGTGCCCTGGATTTCTGAGAGCACCTCTTGGGTGCTTTGGAAGGTGTACTATGGACTGTAACCAAAGTATGGGAATGCTTCTGTAGATTCTGCCACTGGTGACTTGTGTAAAGTCAGAGGAAATACAGCAATGCAGGTAGTCAAACTACAGCTCTTTAAGTCTTGCAACTCTAAGCTTATGATTGAACTATATAGCTCCTGTGTCTTTATGAATGATTGATTCTGCTTTTCTAGTCTTTATCTTCAGCACAGACTTTGAAGAAGTCTTGCATTCCTGTGGAAATTGTCAGCAAAGGTCCTGATGTTGCAGTTACTTAAATGAGTGTTGAAGTGAAGGCACTGGTATGCAGAAAGTTATCACATGCATGTATACATGCAGATTCAATTCATACTTCCAGAGATATCTAGAAATTATCACAGACTAAAATATTATAGAGTTGGTATCTCAAATTTAATCCAGTACTGTGGTTTCTGGACCCTCAAAAGTCTTTGTCTTGCTGTGTTTTATTTCTTCAGTGAAGAATTTGAAGTCTTTTGAAAGTGTTATACACAGATCCTTAACTTCAGTGTGTTTAGTGTTTTTCAGCTCAGGTTGATTACCTTTCTACTGTGCAGCATCAGTTAATACAGTTCATCAGTTGTAACCTTTGGGGGCCTCAAAGCTAATTTGTAAGATGACTTCTTTTACTCAAGCTAAACAGTCTGTAGGAGTCTTTCTCTGTGTAACTGTAGTTTGCAGTAAGGACAAAGATTTTCTCATTCAGTGTGTTTTCTTAATGTGCTTTGTACTTTTGAGATTATTTTGACAGACTGATAGGACATTATTTAAAAGCTGGAATATGTGTTTTGTCTGCACACCTAAAGAAACGTAGATGATACATACCTGAGAGTGTACATTTCTGAATAAAATTGTAACTTTAAGAGACATGAAATGTCCCCGCATGTACTTCATGTATAAACATGGCAAGATTAATGTATTTTATTTATTCAGTTTGTATGCATTAAGGCCTGTTAAAAAACGTATATTAAATGTTATCTGTGGTTTAAAGAACATGTGCATCTGTTCTGATTTTATTTTTTATGTTCAAGAGCAATGTATTGCTTTTTGCAGTAGAAATCCAGGTTTTATGTCTTCTGCTGCCTCAGAGGGCTAGAGAACTGGACTACTGTACTACTTCTAAAAACTAGGGAAGTCCATCTTGAAGTAAAAGGCTATTTGTCTTCAAATTAGTAAAAAAAAAAAAACAAAAAAAAACAACCCAAACTGTTATTGTTGAGTATATTCAACTTGAACAGTTGTAGAAAGCTTGGGGTGATTCATTCAGCACCTGTTTTAGTACTTTGTCTATCAGCATGAAGGGTCTGTTATCTAGAGGGAAAAATAACTGCTGCATTTTTTTTACATTGTGAAGGGAAAAGAGGACCAGAGAAAATCCATGATCACTTTATATGTGCAGCGAGACTTAACACACTTGTTTTCATGTTAGACTTGTATTTGTCATCATCAGCTCCAGAGTAATCAGCTGCTAAACACAGGAAGTAAATTAGCTGTGGTGTGCTTATGTTGTCATGTGAAGCTGATGGAAGGAAAACGTGAAGCTGGTGGAATTAAGAAGCTGATAAGGAATTCTATGGTGGTCAGTCTTTATTCATGCATAATCAAAATATCTGTTTTGTTCTGCTGTCCTGCACTTGCTATTGTCAATATATGCTTGTATTTGGCAGAATAGGGCTGGGGTGTGAGGTATTGGGACTCCTTAGCTAGTACCAAAAAATCAGGTTTTACTAGCCGTGTCTAATATTACATATGTTCAGTTGCACTGCAGGTATTCAGAAAGGTGATGTCATGAAGTCCACTCATTCGCTGGAAGGAATCCTCTTACATGGTTATTCATAGTATGGGTCACAGTAGTGTACTTATGAATGACAGCACTAGATAGATAGGTGATTGCAGTATGACAAGTTGTAAAACAGCTGCTGATTCTTTTCTATGTGGTTTGCTTACTGATAGAGAGCTCTGTATTAAGGCAACTGGCTGTAGTGTTATTTTTGAATTCTCATAAGTTACTAGCAAAGAAGAAAATTGCATAAGAAGGAAAAAAGAACAAAATAATAGGATAATGTGTCCTTTGTCCAGGTAAATGCAGGATACTTGTTTGACAACTGGTGGATCGTTGCTTATTTCATGTAAAGTATACGGGGGGGGGGGAGGAAGTCTATTCCAGGCAAAATGGAATGGAAGTCTTAAGAACTCAGTTTGCTGAAAATTTGCATGCTTCTCCGATACCAATGTTAAACAAATTTTCATATGGCATAGAAAGTAAAATGATTTAATGTAGTATCACTGTTCTGATGCTTTTCATTTGAATGAAAGCTATTCCCAGCAGTCCTGGTTATGGTTTCTCAAGGTGTTTGGCTACGTTTTACACTGATCCACCAAAACCGAGATACATACAAATGTCATTGGATAATACTAAGTGCATATGCAGTGCTTTATTTAATTTCTGGTATCGTCTAACGTGAGCTTTATTAAAATACTTTGTTACCTAGTGCCTGCTTTCAGTTCTTTTAGAAGCACATATTCTAGTTCTGAACTACAGTGGCATTTTCGTAGCACAGATGTTATTCTTAATATTCCACTGGCAAATTGTATGCCAGTTTTCTTAGATTTTTAAGTGTAATATTTAAGAGTAAAACTAATAGAACCTAACAGTTCTGGTAGAATGCTGTTTACAGCAAGCTCATAACTTCATTGTAACTGTGGGTCTGTAAAGTCTTGCAAATTGTCCACAATGTTGCAAAATGCGGACATTGATATGTGTCAGTAGAGTTTAGCTGTTGCATGGTGTCCTGGATTCAGCAGTAGCAGTTGTTTTTCTCCTTCTTGGTAGCTAGTGCAGCACTGTGTTTTTGACTTCTGGCCTGTGAACAGCACTGATAACACCAGTGGTTTCAGTTACTGCTTGGTAATGTTTTTGTCTGACCAAGGACTTTCCGAGTCTCATGCTCTGCCAGGGAAGAGGGGAGGCAGGAGGGAAGAAGAGACAGGACACCTGACCCAAAGTGACCAGAGAGGTATTCCATACCACAGCATGTCATGCCCAGGATCTGAAAATGAAGAGCAGAGACCTGGAAGGGTGGGGTTACACTGCTTGGTCGGGCTGGGTATAGGTGGTGAGTGGTTGTGTTCTTTCCTTGTATTTGCCTTGTCATTGTTGGGGGTAGCAGTAGTGGTTTGTATTATACTTTAGTTACTAAACTGTTCTGTTCTTAACCTGTGGGAGTCGCATTCTTTCGATTCTCCTTTCCATCCCTCTGGGAGCAGGGGGAAGAAAGTGGGGGAAGTGAGTGAGCAAAACTGTGTGGCTGACAGGCTTAAACCACGACACATGGGTTGTATGCAGTTATGTTTCCAATTTCTTAGAGTTTTTCTGAAGTGGTGTAGTTCCCTGTGAATCCCATTCCCTGGGTACTACTGTATGTTTAAAACAGAAGTTCTTACAATATTCGGGCATAGTTTTACATATTTCATTTTAATCTGCTTTTCTCCTCCACACCTGTTAATTGAACGGCTCTACACCTTTCATTCTGAAAGGGTTTGAAAATGACAGATGAATCTGATGGATTGACAATATTAGCATTAACTTTATTTTAATATAGTTTCTGTGATAAACCATTCTGAAGATGGAACTAAATTTATTTCTGAACATCTGTTTTAAAACTTGTTGCAAAGTGACAGTAACTTCTTCTAACATCTGTTGCTTGACCAGAGCAATAAATTGTTTAGTCCAGAAGCATAAACTGTAAATGTTTGGTGTTTTTTTTTTTTTGTTTTTCTTTTGTTTGTTTATTTGGTTTGGTTGTTTTTCTGGTTTTTTTTTTTTTTTTGTTTTTATTTTTTTTTGTTTTTTTTTTTGTAGAAGTAACATTGCTAATGCTATTAATATGACTATATGCTATATACTCACAGAAGTTTATGAAAGTTAAGCAACTATGGGAGTGTGCAGGAGTGGGTACTGCTTGTGAATTGTTTGCATGTGTACTGTCACTTGCTTGTAGAGCTGGTAACATCCTGGTTCCTAGGAACTCTGATTTAAACAAAGCATCACATATTTTGTTTCTTTCTTTTTTCCCTCTGACATATGCATACAGAACTGGCAACTAGGTGGATGTGCTGTTATAGATTAGTCTAACCTGCTCCTCTGTAGGACAGAAATTTTCTTTGCTGGAGGTAGCAGCTCAAAGTGAGATATAATGGTTGTTACTGTGATACCAAAAACTACAAATGTTACAGGCTCAGCCAGTACTTGCTACAAGTGTCATGAAACTTGGAACAGTCAAAAGTGGTATTCTGATAAGTTTTTTTACATTACAGCTACTAATAGATAGATGTTGAAGTGTATTGGAAGTGAGAATGCATTAAACCAGGTGTAAGTTATGCTGATATATTCAAATATTCATTCAAATGCACTATCTTATTTTTCAGTATAAGGAGGAAAGGATCAAATGTGGTGCAGAGAAATCTCTGTAGAATTGTAGTTTGGAGAATTGTCTGTACTGTTAGGTTGTTTTTACCAGGTACATCAGTCATGTATGTGCTTTTGTCCTTTCTACAGAAGAACTGTTGCCCCCCAATGTTTTACTGACTTCACCTGAAATTCAAGTGTCTCTTGAAAATCAAAACTTCTTCTCTTTTCAGTAACAGAAGTAATAAAAATTGATGTCACTGTGTTGCAGGACATACTGTCTTTTGTTATTACCCTTTCCTGAATTGAGTGTCTGCCCAAAACCACACTGTTGTTGTTTGGAACTATGTCACTGAGTAATTTTTAGGCTGAATCTGAATCTCTTAATTCTGATTCTTCCAAAAGAATTGTTTGTGTGGCACCTTTGCTCTTGGGATGTTGTATTTGTATAACAGTGGTTGAGTGTATGTTTTCAAGACTCTCTCAAGTTATGAAGTAGCACTAGTTTTTAGAAATAAATTAGCAGTGAGTTCATTTTGAAAGCCTTCTTCTCAGTTGTATGTACTATGTCCATTGTTCACATATATTAACATTCCTGGATTGTGTGTTGCTTTGTTTGCTGAAGGCTTTATTCATAAGTTGGTTGATACTGCTTGTTGGGACTGGCATCTGATTTAGGATAGGTGTAGATTCTGAGATTTTTCCTTGAGACAGAGGTCAAAGTAGTTTGATGTATCGAACTTCTGAAAAATAGCCTTGCCATATGTTAATGTTTTCAGAGCTTTTGTGCCATGTGTGGTGTTGTTGTTATTTTTGTTTCTGTGGCTTTTGCTTTTCAGAGCAGTGTTAGATTTAAGCATGTAGGTAACGATATTGCACACATAAAGAGCTGCTCATGAAAGCAACTGTAAAATATTTTTATGTACAAGGACGCTTTCATTGGTGTCATACCTGAGAAGTAGTTTGTAATACTTTGCAGACATTCATTTTCAGGACACAGGAACCTTAAGGGATTTTTAGTCATTAATTTCAGTTTTTTGACTTGAAATTGCTTAGGACTCTGGTAGCGCTCTGATCATTAGGCAAAAAAGTGTTTGAGAACCTCAAATTGCTGTTGCACATGATACTGTCTTTTGCAATGGGCGCATGTGACTTGTGCAGTAGAATAAAAATTGTAAATGTGTTTCTAAGGTTGTTCATGTTTAAGTTACTGTTTTTCCATTGCTTCCTGGTTTGTGTCTAGTATCTAAATACAGTGATTTGTGTTTCTTGGGCAGGGCATTTGGATTGCTAAGAACTGGGAGAAAAAACAATTGATTGGGCTGTAGTGTCAATAAAAATATCTAGTGACAGTGATAAAATGGCCCTGTTGTTGTGATCAATGACATACCCTACTAATTAAAAATAGGGTTCTGGTGAATGTAGATGATGTTTCCTCAGGTTCTGCTGTGTATTTAGGTATTTCTGGTACCTATTTGTTAGATACAGAGACTCACTCATCTTGTTATGGGTTGAAAAAGATCTTATATTAGGATATGCGTAGTGTTCGATAAGGTAAGCAAAGGAGAATTAGGAAGGGTGCCTTTTTCATGAAGGCTTCATTATGCACATGATCTGAATTTGCTTCATCTGTATACAGCTCTGGTAAGGAAGTGTGAGGTGAGAGAGAAGGCAAATAACATTCAGAATATATATGTTTCTGGTAGAACCTGTAGGTTTAGTATCTCTGATTCAAGCAATTTTTTATAAGCTCCTGATAAAAGGGAGCTGCCTTGGTAATAAATATGTAGTCAGCTTTTAGACCTTTACCTCAACAGATGTAAGGGTTTTTTCCCCTTAGTTCTATGTGGTAGATGCTACCAGGTTTTCTTATTTTATGTTTATAACAACTATTTGAATACTGTGGTTAGTGTCGTTTTCCGTGTAGCTGTTCTGGACACACTTGTCCCTGAGAATTTGAAATACGGAGTATTTTTGTGTGTGTGTTTTTGTGTCATGGGTGTTCTTGTTTTTTCTTTTTTTTTTTTTTGTCCTGGACATGGATTTAGAGATTTACTAAGTAATGCTGATTAGGGGCCTACTTGGATTAGAGGCACAACAAAAGCTAAAAAGGAAGAAATAGTGGCAAGCTCTAACCAATTCTGAAAACTTCTGAATTAGTTTTCCTGTGTTTTGGAGGAAGAGGTTGAAGAAAATTTCTTAAATTTTATGCTCTTACCCGAGGAAGCTTTTCCTGTTTTCTGTTTCTGTTGTATTCTAGGAACAGTATCATTCTCTGAGTTTTAACTGAATTTACTGCTCTGTGAAGCATAGAGGTGTTTGAAATTAGAAGGAAGAAGTAACTTACAATCTTTAGAAATGCAATATTTGAAAAAGAAAAATTGTTTTTTCTCAGGTAGCACTGGATGAGAGGGGCAGTTACATGAAGGTACATTGTGTATGTATAAACGTAATTAGGGATGAACATGCATTCTTACTAAAATTTTTCCTTCTGCTGTGCAGTTTCCTGGGATTTTTTTCTTTGTCACAGGACAGGATTTGAACAGTGAACATCAGTGGTACAGGCAACCTGCAGCAGTTGCTGGTGGTTTTTCTTTTAAGAAACAGTTCTTGCTCTTTATATAAATACGTGTGTCCCTGCCTCCATTATTCCTTCCACTGCATCTCTGCAATTTGTCAGTCAGTTCATCAATCTCCTTCTTTATCCTCAGACTGGGAAGGTGTTCATCTGGATTACCCCTTGGAGGAATTACGGGGGGTAGGGCAGAATGTGTCTGAGACCGATTGTGTTTATTCCCTCTGTCTTTCCTCTTAATTGTGACCAGAAGCAGAGAGAGTCCTGAGGCTGGCAGCAGCCACAGAGCAAATCACCAGTGCTTGGTGATGTGGGACATGGTCATAGTGGCAAGCTGTGATAGCACAACTGTCAGTAATTGGTCTTTCTTAGCTTTTCTACTCCGATGCTCAGCTGGAACTTTTTTCCACTGCTGCCTTTCTTCAGTGCTACTGTGCATCCCCCAACTGTGTCCTGTGTCTGATTCCTTTGTAGACTTGTGGCCACATGTTCTTTTTCTTTCCCTCACTAGGCTTGAGAAATACTGCTTTAGGACATGGGCTTTGCTTTTCCTTCTTGTGAGTTATATAGCGCAAGTGATAGGTGACAAGGAAACAGTATTTATGCAGTGTCTGACAGAGTGTTTCTACATTATCTTGTGTTTTTTTAGTGGGCAGATTGAAAATCTGTTGTAGATACTGCTTAGGTACTTAGATCATAGATACTACTGCTTGTCAAGTGAGTAAAACCAGAAAAGACATGCAGTCATGATTGCCTCATCACTTGCATCTTGTTGCAGCCTTGAGCATTGCTCTTTTAGAACAATGGAAAGCTGGCAGAAAATAAAGAAGTAATTGCAGATGTAAATAATAATTATTTACTATAAATTTATTAATAAATTTACAAATAGTAATAATAAAAGATATAACTTAATTCAGATGGTTTCCGTTACCAGTTATGGCACCCATGGAATTCTGAAGCTGCATCTACTCTGGCAAACAGCCATCCAAGTGGAAGAGTGTAGGTATAGGTGACTTGAGGCATCATTTTCACAGCAGATGTTTATATCGAAATTTCATTTAAAAGTATTTACTGTACACAGCTTCCTTTCACTTGAATATTGTAAATTACACTCCTGATAGCAGTCAGATTTTGTTGAAAGTTGTTTAATATTAATGTTTCTTTTTCCTTAGGAAACCATATTTTTGTCAAGATGGTTGTACTCATACCTGATTTAGTAACATTCATGCTGAGAGTTTTGATGTCTTCACTCTGGCTTCTTTATTCATGTTACTTTCAGTGCTCCTCTATTTTAATACAAGTTTCTAGAATTATACTTAATTGATTTGTCACTCAAGGAAAATCAGCACTTCAAGCAATTAAGTGCAGAAAAATACTATGTAACAAAGACATAAAGATTTTTGTCCTTATCCTAGTTATGAAAAATCCATTATTCATTATCTTATTGTTTTTAAATACTGAAATACAATTTTCCAACACAATAGCAAAATTGCTTTTGAAACAGAATAAATTGCTTGCCAGTTCAGAGGCTGTATTTTGAAGTGAGGATTACTAAACATGATGGTGCTTATGCTCATTATCTTCACTACTTGGTGAAGTTCCATATTTAAAAGTACAAACCCAGAGACTGACTGGGGAGGGGTGTGTGTGTGTGTGGAGGAGGTTTATAATATAGCGGGGAAAAAAAAAGCCTTAAAGGACATCAATATACTCTGCAAATTTTGCCAGATTAACAAGAGTAGATTTAAATACTTTCCATGTGTGTGAATGTGGTTGTCAGCCAAGTCTCCTGTAGTTGTCTTGCATTAGCATGTTCTTTCAAGACTGACTGTAACCATGTTTGCTGTGTTTCCTTTGTTTGCAAAGGATGTTATTTTTTGAATCAGACACTTGTTAACTTTATACAATATCTTGTTTTATACTCCAGTACAGCTATCAGATTGTGATTTCACTGGATGGTGTTACAAATATACCGTTAATTGCTTCAGTGTCTAAAAGCAGAACACAATGCAGTGGAAATCTCTATATTAAAACTGTGATAATATAAATTTTAAATTTAACCAGGAGAGATTGTAAAAACATTGAATATGAATCTGTTTAAACATAGGCCTGTCTTACTGGAAGTCTTATTATAAAGTAATATCTTACATTTTTTCTAAGCAGTGTTGTAAAATTGACTTGTTTTAAAACTAGTCTAGTCTGAGAATAATCCTTATCATTAGTATGTTAACCTGTATAACTTACCTGTTTTGTATTGAGAATTTTTTGTTTTTTTTTTTTTCTTAATGACCATTGATAGTAATGGGAATGGAAAGCATATGGCCATATTAAACTAACCATCAGATGCAGCTTCTGCAAACAGTATTTGCTTAGCAATATTCTTATGGTTGGGAAGATCAGCTATGTTTTTCATGGCAGCTTTTCTAACTTTTTAAAATTCATTTTTTTTTTTTAATGCTTGATGGTTGCAAGAATTCTGAAAGCATTTTCCATGCAATATTTTAACACAACTAACTTTCTGGGAACTCGGCTTTTAATGAATTAATGCAGTTTTCTTATTTTGAAACTTTTGTTGCGTTTTCTGCAGTGTGGTTGTGTTTTTGCATAATTTAAAACATGAGGGGTTTTTTTGCAAGCTGTGACATGCCTAAGGTTCTAATACTCAGTTAACTTGCAGTTGGGGTGATCAGGGTGTGTATTTATCATTGTTCTTAGTTATGCGTTATTTTATAATCTGGTCTGAACAGATTGTTAACATTGCTTAATGATGTCATATACCAAATGATTCAAAGGAGGTGCAGAAATGAGGGCATCACCTGCCAGCCAAATGAATAAGTGCCTGGCTAATGATGGTTTGTTGGTTTTGATTTGTTTTGATTTGTTTTTTTTTTTTTCTTCTCCCTCCTTGTTAGAGCTTCCTTAGCTGTGTTGATACTAATTTATTACTTAGTCAGTACAAACCTAGGGAAAAGGAAATGGTTTCAGATTTTTCTATTGAGCATACAGGAAGTTGAGAAAATGCAAATCCAGTAATGGTGCTTTTTCATGCTGTTCCGGTTTTGACTGGTTCTGTGACCTGGCATCACTGAAAAGAGCCTGTGTCAGTCTCTTATGCAACTTCCCTTCAGGTATTTATAGATATTAACAGGGTCCTGCCCATGTCTTGTCTTCTCTAGGCTCAGTAGTCCCATCTCTCACTCTTTCCTCTTAAGAGAGTTGCTGAAGCCCTTTAATCATCTCTGTGGCCCTTCATTGGACTCACTTCAGTATGTCCATGTTTCTTTTGTACTGAGAAGCCCAGAACTAGACGCAAGAATCTAATGTGTGACCTTAACCCTTGCTGACCAGAGGGGAAAGCTCTCCTCTGGTGACCTGCTAGCGATACTTTGCCTAATGCAGACCAGGATACCAGTAGCTTTCTTTGCAGCAAGGACAGAACACTGATTTGGGTTCAGCCTGGTGGCCAGAAAGATCCTGCAAGTCCTTTATTGTCAAGCTCCTTTCCAGTTGGCTTAGCCGCAGCATATCGTGGTATGTGGGGTTGTTCCTCATCAGGTAAAGGACTACACTTCTCTTGCTGATCTTCCTGAGGTTCCTGTCAACCAATTTCTCCAGCCTGTCAAGTTTGCAGATGGAAGGACAGCCATCTGGCTTGCCAGACTCCTTCCAGTTCTGTGTCATCAACAAACTTACTATGGGTCCACTCTGCCTCATCATCCAGATCACTAACGAAGTTTCTAAATGGGACTGAATCCAGTATGGATCTGTGGAACATGCTGCTGCTTTGTGCTACTGATGACCACCCTCTGGGCCTTGATGTTCAGCTGGTTTTCAGTCCACCTTGCTGTCTGCTCATGTAGCCCCTGCATCTACTGCCTGCCTGTGAGGATTTTATGAGATTCAGTACTGGAGTCCTAACTGAAGGCCAAGTAGACACTATCCACTGCTCTCCCCTCATCTACTTAGCCAGTTATTTCACAGTGGAAGTTATCGGGCTGTCAAGCATGACAACACTTGATGAAGTTGTGTTGACTACTTCTGATGATTTTCTTGTCCTTGTTGTTTCTGGAAATGGTTTCAAGGATAAGCTGTTCTATCACCTTCCCAGGATCATGATGAGGCTGACAGGCCTCTAGCTCCTTGGGTCCTCTGTCTTGCTCTTTTTTAGGATAGGAGTGGCATTTGCTTTCCTCTAGTCTTCAGTCACTTCTCCCAGTTGCCATGATTGATCAAAGATTATCAAAAGTGGTCTTGCCATGACACTTGCTAGTTCCCCCAGTGCTCATGGGTGTGTCCACTCAGGGCCAGTAGCCTTATATATATCTCCAGTTTGCTTAAGTGTTCCCTGACCTTACCCTCATCTTTGCTTCAGCCTTTTCGCCTGCTTTCTGAGATCTGTGATTCCTGAAGGCCTGTCTTGTGAGTAAAGACTGAGGCAGAAGGGGAATTTCACCATGTCCTGTCTCACTTGGCAATTCCCCATCTTTTTGTCATCTCTGTATTTATTATAGACTTATTGTCTTTGACATTGCTGACCAGATTCGAGTCCATTTGGGCTATACGCTTCCTAGCTTTGTCCCCGGATACTTGGACAATGGTTTTGTATTCCTTCTAGGCTACCTGTCCATACTTCTACCCTCTATGCGTTTATGTGCACATAGGCATATTTTCTCACAGAAATATTGAAGTGTTTTGTCTTGGCATAAAAGCGTTCCAGTAGAGTCAGATAGAGATGGGGACTAGTTTCTGGAGGGAAAGGACCATTGTTGGCTTAGTGTTGTTTCCATAGGTCCCACAGGCAAGTCCGTTTTGAATTGCTGAATGTTTTTGTGTAGAGTTACAGAACTGTAATGTTTTAGTAATTAGAACTAAGATACTGGTGAGTTGTGCAGAAAGTGTTACTGAGGTCTGTGTATCCAGGAATAGACATCATGAAAGCAAGTTGAATAAGCTCAATAGTAAATCTTTAGTCTGTACTTCCATGAAAAGTTAGTCACTTGCATCTGCTGTAAACTTTGCCGAGTGAATTCTATTTCAGAAAATCTTACAAAGAATAAAGTAGCAACTCTGTACAAATTATATAAGAAATAAGAATTTCCCTGGAATTATTTATACTGTGATTGACAGTGACTGACTGCAGGCCTTTTTGCTGTGTGACACATTTTTAGCTCAAACCAGAATTTCTTGTTAATGTGTTAAACAAATACATGAGATGTTTGGTTGAAAATACTTCTCTAAAAAAATTCCATATGGCAAAAATTAACTTGTTACTTCAGAAGATTCCCAGAAATAAAAAGTGATGTATTGGCTATTTATTTAGTGGGTTTATTTCGTTTTTCCAGGTACCAAGTGGAAGATGAGTCCTCTCATTTGGATGAAATGCCACTAATGATGTCAGAAGAAGGCTTTGAAAATGATGAGAGTGATTACCATACCCTACCAAGAGCCAGAATTTCGCAGAGAAGCAGAGGCTTAGAATGGTTTATCTGTGGTGGCTGGAAGTTCCTTTGCACTAGGTTTGTTGCATACCAGTACTCTTCATTAAAATATTAAACAAATTAAGTAAATAGTGACTGTGTAGTATGTGCAGCAGTACACAAAACAGTAATTTGCTTGTCATGCATCTTTTGATTGCTTTGCCTGCATTTTCCCTGTGAGGATGTTACCAGCTGTTTATAAAAAAAAGTTCTGAAGAACTGCTGCTTTGTACTTATCCTATCTGCTTTGCTGACTTGCAGGAAAAAGGGAGGCTTTTAAGAGAGATCATGTACTAAACTTGTAATAGTCTGAGGTCCACAGTATGGCACATAAGCCTGCTCCTCCCTCCTACTCAAAATCATACCAGGGTAAAGAGCTTAAAGCTTTCTTTTACATTTGAGGGCATTATTGTGAGGGCATTGTGTAAGTTGACAATACATAAATGTTATTGATGTGCTGAAAAGAAAAAGCATATACAGTAACTAATAGCTAATAAATTCAGTAACTAATAGTTAACATTTCAATTTTAAAAGGTTAAAGGATACATGTAACTGATGGCCTTGGAGTTAATCTCAGCTGGAGTTCTTTCTGGGAATTCGGTTCTGATTTTGAGGTTTTTTTTTGTTTTTTTTTTTTTTTTGTGCCAAACTCTGCTGTATGCAGAGTGAATTGCCAGGAAATTGCTAAATACAGGAATTACTGTTAGAATGATTAAGAATCACGCATCTTTTTATCTTGAATAATAAAATCTGAGATCAGTTGAGTGAGTGTTTTCAGTGAACTTCAGTGATGAACACTTCTGGCAGATGTCTCTTCGCATTGATTTAGATAAAAGTCTTCCCAGGTGGTTTTCTTGGCTCTTAATAAATCCAAGAAGCTTGACACCATTGTTTTTACCGAAGCAAAGCTGTATTTGTGCACCTTTAGTTTCAAAATGATTTTGTTATTAAGCTTTACTATTTGCAGAAAAATGTTATCTATATTGGTTTGTTTTTTCTATAATGGGTTAACAAAAGCTTATAGATTATTCGTTTTATTATAGGGAATAAGTGTTTGGAAAGCAAACAGAGGAAGATAGCAAAGTTTATGGAAGCATCATTTGTCTGTGTAAATGATTCTTGGGAGCAAAGTTTGTGTTACGGAACTACCATTGTAGGGTTTTTGTAAATACTACTTCTTTAAGTATTTAAAGAGGCTGTTAATCTTTTTGATATATCTTAGAATTGAGGTACCTTTCAGACAAGATACTTCAGTGAGTTCAACCCTTTAAGTATTAGTATTAGTTACTGTGATTATGTTCCTATAAGTTTCATGAAAACATGTAGACCTGTAAAGACTGTACTCTGTAGTTGCCCTGACAAGCAAATTTACAGTGTTTGGATAGAGGCAGGCAATTGCAAGATGAGTTTATGTTGGAACAAATTAACAGCAGTAGGAGAATATCCCAAAGTGTCGTTTATGCTGAGGATTGCAACATTTCAAGTTCCTTTTTTTTTTTTTTTTTTTTTTTTTTTTTTTTTTTAAAATTGATAGGTACATTTCAGCTTTAAATGGAGCTCCAGCCTAGAAACTTTTAAACTTACTAGATACTGTGAATTAAGATACCTGAGCCATAACTGTGATGTATTTTTGAGATTCAGAAGAGCAAGGGAATTGCATTATGGATTCATTATTATGCTGCATCTTACACCTACTTTACTGCTAATATAGGTGGGTAAAACAAAAACCGTCACTAAGAAAGAGACCTCAGAGGAATCATAGAATAGTTAGGGTTGGAAAGGACCTTAAGATCATCTAGTTCCAAACCCCCTGCCATGGGCAGGGACACT
>JASSUY010019794.1:0-12500 GCA_032466535.1 Forpus xanthops
CCAGTCCCCTGATCATCCTTGTGGCCCTCCTCTGGACTTGTTCCAACAGTTCCATGTCCTTTTTATGTTAAGAACACTGACAGTACTTCCAAGATACACGGTCACCCAGTACAGGGACTCCTCTCTCTATGAATCTGGAGTAGGAGTTGATACCATGCAGATAAACCAGTCAGAATCTGGGTACCTTCTCTCAGAAAAAACAAGAGAGGGAGTTACAGATGGGTTCCGAATTTTGACATCTTTGCCATTAAGAATGCTAACCAAAAAATAGATGGGATATAAAATGAAAAATGTGACTGTGACACCAAAGACATAAGATTTATACTATTTTTACAAAGAGCATTTTGAAATTATGATTCATTTACAGATCCATAGTTTCATATGCTTATCATTATACAGCACCCAGTAGCTTAATTGAAAGAGAAATGGATATAGATGCACATTTGCTGCTCAAAACGAAATACTGATGATTGTGTAGGTGGCTTCTCCAAGATTTATCTACGAAAACATTGACATGGAAAACCATTTCATTATGCAAAAAGGCTGCAGAGGAGAAAATTAGAGATCAAGAGGTAGTAAAGAAAGAACATTACTTTAGTTTTGGTTCCCGTCCCTCACTTGTATATTGCCAGCATATTAGTCCAATCAGGTCATGCACCTTGGCATTTGCTATCGTCACAACTGTCATGGGCTGTAGTTTGTCTTGGCTTGTGTGCAGTGGGAGGTAGACATCAATTTTTTTGGTTGCCGTTGTACCAACATGACCCTGTCAAGAAAATATATTTCATTAGAATGTATTACCAAAAACTATGCATGACAGAGCTAACACAAACCGTGTGAGGATGGAATTCTTTTCAGTACAAAGATTAAAATACTCTGCTGCTGCTTAAAACTGGATAAAGCTTGAATGTTTAAATCCCAATTATTTTATTGCTTTTTAATGCATCTGTAAAAAGGATATTTGGCAATGATTTCACAGATTTCCATAGTCTGAACTTCACTGCAAGAATCCAGGTTCCTGCAGGATCCAAAAAACTTCAAGAACCAGGTTTTCCATCAGTGTTTAATACTGAGCAGTAACTATCCACACTCAGAGTGTAGGCCACAGCCAGAGGGATGCCACAGGCTGCTTGTCCAGGGACAGCAAACCACAACCTAAACACAGACCTACAACAAAAATGAATGTCAATCACACGTGGAGGCTAAGACAACACTTAAAAACAAACCTTAGGCTTGAGCTTGGTTTGCCAAGAGAACAAAATCACACACACAAGTGAGCCATTAAACTATCCTGAACTAGCTCAAAACAACTAAGAAGGATTAACTAATATTGGTTTTGATTGGAATTTACTGTATTGAAAAAATCTATTTGGCACTGTGGAGATTAACAATTAAATAAAACATAAAACTCAGCAACATAAGGATCTGTAAAGGTTGCACTGCAAGAAGAAAATGTTTAATCTGCCACAGACAAGAGTACATTTTTAAAGCAGTAATCTTTTAAATAGACAAAAGACACTACATGCTGACCCCCTCTGCAAAGCACCCCTGATGTAACTATATATCTCTATACATATATGGGACTTGAGAGGAGAAAGTATTACTCAAATTAATCACCCAGATTTCTAAGTAACAGAATAAAAGGATTCAATACTATAAATCTATAATGAGAGTATAAAACAGGGAGTTAAATGCCATGTGCTAATTTCAATATATTGTTAAAAACCATTTGATCCTTCAGTGTGATTATAAATTAGAGAAATAATAGGAATTTAAAGATTAAAGTTATTCATACTGGCACAGCTAAAAGTATTATTAAAATCCATCCAAATATAACAAATTTGTTTTTTCTCAGCAAGCACTTTCATAGGGCAGATACCTTAAGAATATGGGGAAGTAAGAAGAAATTGTTTTTATTCATTTAAAGGGAAATGCTAGATTAGTACCAGAATACAGGACACTCCGCCTCGTCTGGATAAAGCTTAAGTGGGAGGTAGGGTGCCTGGAACCCTCTGAGATACCACCTTGACCTCCCCTCACTAAGGAAATCATTAACAGAGCAGAACTACAACTGCAAAAACAATACGGTGATTTTTGTTTGTTCCTTTCCCTCTCCTCTTCATTTCCCACTTCCAGGACTTATTTTAAGGATAATTAAGCTGGTACCAAGTAATGAATCACCAGTCTCAAAGTGCACCCCTGTCCTTGCCCAGGTGCAAACATTAACCAAGGCAACGCACAAAGACACACAAGGCTGAGCATCGCTTACAGCATGGGCATGACTGAGGCACCAGCATGAAGGGAGACCTGTGGTTTCAACTACATTTGCGTTCGCATGAATAAATGACAGTTATCAAGGAAATTAATGTGGCTCCTTGGCATGCCAAGTTAGTTACATATTTAAAACCAAGGATAGCAGAATGGTAAGTAATGCTTAGTCGTGGTAATGGGAAAATCCAAGAAAAATTGACAACCAGATGTGAGAGTTGATGCCAAGGTTACAACTGACAGACACAGCATCAAAGCAGAGAAAGGACAAGCGAGCCAAGACCTGTAACTAATAACCAAAAAGACCAGATTACTCCATTAGCCACTACTACAAGTACAGACTGTTTTATAAGCTCATGATCAATAAACACATGTATTAATAAAATAAACATGTTGTGGGGACCCTGATCTTACAGCTGCCACAAATAAGACAGTGACTTGCCTCAGTTCAGTTGTCACACTGCTCCTCTCTCTTTTATGCCCTGCACAGTGCTGATGCTTTGTGTTTGGTGTTTTTTAAATAAGCTTTTCTTTGTCCTTCCCCATCCCTCAACCTCCTCTACCTTCTCCAGTCTATTTTTTCCATCTTGCTTGTTTAAACTCCCTCCATTACTGCTATCCAAACATATATGAACATCAAAATGACGGGCGGCTTAAACCAGGCATAATTCGCACACCGATAAAGATTCCAACCGCTCTTTGAGCAAGGGGAGCAATACCAACAGCAGCAGTTCTAGGAAATGGTTCAAAAGCACCACTATTTTAGTCAAGATGTTTAAAAACCTGACTGAAATATTTCTATTAATTAAAAGGGCTGTGAAACTGATTCCCATAACGTATTAGAGAGGCTGAAACCTGAGATTTGGAAACCAATTAGACTTCCCATCAGTAATGAGAACATTCATTGTCATGTTATGTAGGAAACACTAATATGGGCTACAAACTTGTGGGTCAAGGCTTAGATTGATCAATGACAGAGTCAAAGGGGCCTGGAGAAAGCCTATGCTGCGTTTACTACAAATTGATGATATTTGTTCTGAACCAGCATTAGAAATCCAAACCATCAAGTACCTGTCTCCACGATGGAATGAATCCATACCCTTAGCCTGGTCCTGCAAAATATTAATTGTGTAGGAAGTCCCACAGAGCTCAATTACTTATCTGTGCAAAGCTTATTAGGTACGGATTTGTAGGTGGTGGGACTGAATAAAAGGGAACCAATTATTAGTGTCTGTGGCCAAGAGTCAAAGACCTAGACATGCTGGATTTAACTAGCAATAACTTGTGGGTTTTATACGGTGCTTGTAGTCCCTTCTTTAGGAGGAATCATTCAGAACCAGATTACAGACACTACTGGAAGCATAATTATCTTCTTCTCCTAACTAAAAATTGTATTCCAACGGCAGATGCTGAGGAGACCCAGAAGATGAAGTACAATTACCTATATTCAAAAAGGCAGCATCAAACTTTATTAATAGATCCTGTATAAAATTCAATGGAAAACCTATTCAGGGCCAGGGGCCTTACCATTTGGAGTTTCCTTAATAGCCTCCAATAAATCTGGGAAGCATAAAGGGGCTGTTAAATTAACATTTTCCTGATCTGTCACCTGTGGCATAGTTAATTTGTCAAAAAATTCTTTTAGCTTGTCACTGGACACTGCATATTCTGACAAATGAAGTCTGGAATAAAATTGACAAAATATCTCGTTAATTTTCTACGAAATCACAAATCTGATTCCATTAAGCTTTTATTGTTAAGAAATGGGATATTCCACCAGTCCTTTAAGGAAGTGAGGAGTAACTGGATGCACACAAAACATATGATAAATCATACAAAATTACCTGAGTATTTTCATTAATGGATTCTCTTAAGGTTACCCAATGCTCTCCTACAGTTTGATCTGATGAAAATTCCTGTTTGGTATTTCTACAGCATTTTCATCTCACTCAAAGCAAAACTGATGTTTCATTATCTGCAATTCATTGGAGGAGACACGGCGCTGTGCAGTGCACACAGGGCTTGAAGAGGCAAAAACCCAGGGATACTGTTTCCCAAATTATTGCTAATGTGGTGTGCACATAAACAACTCGCTTAATTTCTCTGTATTTCTGCTTTCTCTATCAGTGTTGTCAGAATTCTTGGTGGTTGGCACATTACTGCTATTCTTCGCTGCTGCTGTTCAAGAGCTGCACAGAATTAGGGCCATTATTTGACACTGCTGAAAAGTGCAATCTGCTGAATTCACACTCTACTTTCTGGTTTTTATAATTTAAGCAGATCAATGGATATTTATGCACTTTGGTAATAAGCAGGGGCTACGCTTAGGAAAGTTATTGCCACTAATAAATAAATTTCTTCTAAAGAATAACTTGGTATCTAAGACTATTGCTCCTATAGACCTTTGCTTCTCATGTTCTCTAAACTGAGGACAGACACAAACCAACGTAGTATCTGGCGATCTACAACAACAGTAGTTAGGCTAATGACAAGAACGTAAGTAGCATCAGCAGCACTTACATATGCTGCTGGTACTTCCAGACACAAGAGTATGAGTGAGGGACATGACAGGTAACTCAAATGGGAATTTACATGGATTTTTTCTATATATAAATATATATAATTTCAGAAATATCTGTATCATTAAATAATGTCCTGTAAAAAATTTATACGCTTTAAATATAACAAGTTTTTTAAATTAAAAAAGAAAAATACGTATGTAAACTGTCAATTCTTTCAATACAAGAAGTCTTCCTAACATTTAAACCCAACTTTTTAATCAAAGTCCATGAGAAAGTGTGTACCTCCCTCCAAAACTGGATGATGTACACCTCAAATAGATAATTGTGAGGCACAACTTACTCCTGAAGTACCTGCACGATGAGGATGTGATGACACAGCCATTGAGAAAAATGCCTACACTGTATCCTGCTCACTTCTGATTTGCTTCACTGCACACCAGGGTAGAAAATTAAAACAAAGCCCATAAACATTTCTTAGAGAAAAGTGATTAATTTTAAACAATAATAATTTACTGCATCTTCTTGTACAATAAAGTTCTGTGACTAAATGTTATATCATTTTAAGATTAGATATTCTAATGATATAATGCAAAGATTTTACTGAATCATTATTTAGTGGGAGTCATAAAAACCTCTTAAAATTAATCTTTCATGCACATCCAGCTTATCCAAAGTTAGCATTTAATTAGATGGCCTTGGCACGAATGAGCTTACTACTTTATTTGCTCAATCAGTATACGTCTCTCCAGTAATTATAATTAATTCAAGTCATTGACTCACCTCACAGCAAACAACGCTAAACATTACACCAAATGGAAACAAATGCTTACCCTTCCCTCTCCAAATGTAAAATGTTTTCTCACTTCCGAACTCAGGGAACTGTTTTTTTGCTTTAGGTGACAGGGTATTTAATACAGCTTATGACCCAGCAATCACCTCCTAAACATACCTAATTCACAGATGTATTTGAACAACATACAGAAAACAGATGAGGGAGAAAACATGAAACTTCCAACATGATAGAGCACAGATGTTTATAGCAATAGAGAGGACTATTTTAAGACAACCATCGAAAGCATCCTTTTCTAAACTCCTGACTTAAAAAATTAGAGCAATTATTTCTTCATCCAAAATAAGTGGGAATAAAAGAGCCGCATTCATGCAGAAGTAGAACAGCTTTTGAGGGGCTCAGCAGGAAAAGAAAGGTCATCTGAAAAAAAAACAACCAATTTTTTTGTATTGAGTTTAGATGATCAAGTATCTCAAAAGCTCTCAACAAGCATGTGGCAGAAGCCCTCATACTGTAGCACAATATAATGACACTGCTGGCATATGGCTCAGAACGAACGCACTGGCAGCAAAGCAGGATGATGAACACGTTTATTAGCCTCAGCATCCCAGCTCCACACTGCCAGCAGTGA
The DNA here is from genome assembly GCA_032466535.1 of Forpus xanthops. Taxonomy (NCBI): domain Eukaryota; kingdom Metazoa; phylum Chordata; class Aves; order Psittaciformes; family Psittacidae; genus Forpus; species Forpus xanthops. The sequence continues at coordinate 6,212 of JASSUY010019794.1, forward strand.
AACACAGAGCTGCAACTGGTAGGTTTTGGTGCAGGGAACAGAACAGCATCTAACATAACATGATGGTTAAATATTTATAACATAGTCTGTTCACTTTATTTGTACAGCATTGTATCAGATCTGGAGAAAATGCCTGTTCAGTTGCATGTTATATTAACATTTACAGGCATAACACTAAGCCTTAGTGTTGGTAGGAAAATGTATGGTAGTTCCACCCCTTTTATTCTCCAATGCAGCATGCTATACCCTACTACGGCAAAACAGGAATGACACTTACTGCGCCAGATGATTAAGTCAGAGTTGGTATTTTTAATTATTACTGCCCTGTGATTACTTTTGTCACTCTTAAAATTATTTATGGAAAATACCACCAATGAGGCCACAGGGACAATGGGCTCACCCCCATGAGCAGACACATTCACATGCCTGACAGTCCACATGGCTTTACAATGAGGCTTCAAAGTTGTTTCCCTCCGAGAAGTGGATTCTCCTTTGTACTATCCTGGCCTGCGCTGCAGAATTACCAGATCCCCATGTAAAATTCCATTAACATAGTTAAATACTTAATTTATCTTATTCACACTGTCACTATTCATAAAAAATTTAACCCAGTAATTTCCTGTTATACAAAGCATAACAAAGTATGAATATTTAACTACAAGGTAAATAAGACACTATTATTTTTTATTCTAAATTGTTGACTTCACTTAGCATGTCTGCTTTGTACAGCACCACACTATTTTTCAATTAAAGGTCCAGATGTTTCAAAGGCTCCAGTAGGCAGCAGCAGTTATGAGAAATGCGTTATCTGCATTGCAATGATCACTACAACATCAGCTCCAGGCTGCATTAACATACTCATGTTTTATTCTAGCACCCCTCCTAATGTACCAGTTAATTATACAACACACAGCTGAGAAACATAACCTCCAGAGCTGGACAGTTTCCTTCCATGCTTCCACCTGAACAAGTTTTTATATGCACCTCAAAACCATGATTTACATATATAACCACAGAATCAAGCATCATAAATTACTGCCTGCTCTCTCTTGGCATTCACTCCCACAATTAATACAACTAGGTAAGTCCTGAGCAAAGAATAAGACATGTAATTCTTGTATCAGCATATTTCAATCACATTAACATGTAGTCATTTATACAACTCACTTAAAATTAAAACCTCTTTTACTTCAAAGTGCTGTGAATATGATTTCTTGCTATTACTTTTTTTTTAACAGAATAGTGCAATAATTTGGGTTGGAAGAGACCTTAAAGGTCATCTTGTTCCAGCCCCACTTTTAAGATTTTGGATAACTCTTATCTGGAATGGAAGGAAAAGCCCTGAGTCCACCTTTGCAGCCCTGGTCTCCCTCACACTCACAAGGGCATCAGTTTGAGGACAAATGGACCAAGTCCTTCCTTTGATCCCGTCACACATCTCACAGGTCCTACCTCACATTCCCCACAGCACTGCTGGACCTGGAGCTGCCCCTTTCCAGCGGGCTGGATTTCACCTTGCCTATGGTGGCACTGAGCTACCTGAGGATATTAAACCCTAATCTATTCAGTTCCCAGAGTTCTGCTGAAGAACGAAAACACACATTCAGATTTATCAAAGTAACAACTGCTATAGCTACAACAAAGAGCCATTCATTACACAAAACTATCCTTAGTTCCCATGTAGCGAAGAGAAGGAATGGCCTACTTTAGAAGAATTATTTATATTCTACTTACTAATAAACATTACAATTTAATACTAACAAATAGAGTTATTCTTTGTGGTAAGAAAATATAACAAAACCTTATAATTAAAACTACCCCATAAACATTATTTGTACGTTAAAAAACATGCCACAATATATTTTAATGAACAGATGCTATACAAGAGATAAATGTTTTCAGAAATATTCGATCCTTAAACAGATCAAGCCCCTAATCCTATGCTTCTGTTGCATAAAGCAGACAGCTTAAGTTCCTCGAGGACATTAGCCAACCTTAGGTGGAACATTTTTAATACATCACCACGTCACTTTTTAATGTGCCACAATCTATTAACCACATGGCAAACTAACAGGGATTTTTAAAATATGGGTTTTATAGCTTTGTGCTGGTGATTAATTAAAGAAATAGCCAGAGTTTCACAAATCATCCCTCTAATTAGTCTAAACCAGACACTTTGCATTCACTGGCATTATTGCCATCTGAAGCTCACAGAAGGGCAGTAGCATGGCGACGAGGAGCTCGCGCACGCCGGTGTGCAGCCTCAGCACCAGCCCGGGCTGGCACGGCACCACGCAGCCCCAGGCAGAGGTACCGTCGTCACAGGTGCTGCAGTCAGCTGGAATTTGACTCCAGCTGCTTGGAAAAGATGTTCTGTGCAATTATTCTCCCTCATCCTGAAGGAAACGATCGAGGTAACAAAGAAAGCAGAGCTGTAACTGGAATGTGACCCGGAGTAGCAAAGTTGTATGCTGCCGAAAATGAACAAATACTAAAGGCAGATGCTACAAAAAAAATTTAGCAGCTAAACGATGCATTTTCTGCCAAAACATTTCAAAGTTGAAGCCATAACTAATTACACGCGGTCCATTCAAAGAAGCTGAGCAAGACATCACTAAAATGACTCAATTATTCTTAAAATCATCTGTAAAACCTGCCTGAAATCTCATCATTTTTACTGTGCCTATCTACATACACCGCTTCCCCCAGAGCTCAAATTAAACTCTTAATGGTTAATATGTTCAAGTTTTACTACAGGTTTTTCTCCGAATTATTATTAACTGGAATTTCCTACCTAGGAAGGTTTTTATATGGAAATATGTTCTGCAGTGTTTAGCGACACTATCACAACAGCTTTTCCCCCTCAATTTAAAAACCATCAGAGAGACAGAAAATGATGTAGCAGTCAGGCTGCTCCCGAAGACAGGGTTTTATTGCTTCTACCACGTAATCCCTTTGTCAGCATCAGTCACCAAACTTGCCCCTTAAACTGGTGTTCCCTTATACCCAGAAAGACTGAGTCCCACTGCAGAGCTGCTCACAATGATGCGTGATGCTGACTGCACATTACTCCCTCCTACCTCATTATGAGCAAAAAGTCATAGGATTAAGAAGAGCAGCCTTGGGAAAACAATCCATGATAAATAATGCTAGGGCTGAATTATACCAAGAATTTGACTTGGCTATATTAGTTGTCAGAGAGGTATATTCATTTAATCAAACTGAATTTAAATGACTACACTTCCAGCAATATGCTTAAAGTTTTCTACTGCAAAAAGTGATTAACAAAAGAATAAATGCTTTAGTGCTCTCTTCAATAAAACTATTTGCTCTGAGAAAAACACTAACCTCTTCAGGAAGGGGTATCTCAGCCATCCCCTTCAGTCCGATGATTTCTCTTCAGAGCTTAAGTAGCCAGGCAACCCTGCAGTACCGGGATCGAATGCCAAACTGCACGTAATGCTGTGTGCCCACTCCTGTGCTCCTCTCCAGCCCTTTACCCTTCCCCAACTATTAAAAAATAAGTCAATGAAGGAAAAATTCCTCAAACCTGCAACAGAAGTTCAGACCTTGGATTTACCGCTCTAATTAACGGCATTGATAGCAACCTAACAGATCTGTGGCTGACTACTTGTCTCTTTGTTTTCAATAGCAGTATGGCAGTAAAAGGAATTAACTGGCTGTATCTTATACAGCTTCTTTTGGAAAATAGTATTTATGTTACATATAAATGTACACTGAAATTCTACGTTAATTTTCTAATTATTGCTTCTCCTATGATTGTGCCCATAAAATGACTTTAAAAAATACAGTTTTTAAAGAGTGCATGATATACTTTCTGAAACAATACAAATGACTGATTGACCTTCACCTGAGAAAAAAATCTGGATTCCTGTCTTTCCACAGAGTTAATATTCTCATGATACTTTTCAGAAGATTGACCTCATAATTCTAGTATGGCTAAAATTTCTCAAATAATTATATCCTATTTCCATACATTTTCGTTACACTTTTATCTGGATATGGAAAACATCTTTATCTCCCCCTCATAACCACTTTCATTCAGTAATAATACAATATGTCTCTTTGAAAGTGCCCCTTCAAAGGCAGTCAGTGGCGTACTACACCAGGCATGACCTCAGGTGATGTGAGGCTGGGCTCTTGCTTGAGGTCATTTTAAGCCAAAAGCCATTTAACCTGATAATTTAAAAGAAGAACTAAATGCATTCTGTGCGTAGGGAACCTACAGCAGTATTCCAGATTACGACAAAAACATACACTGCCTGTACACAACTTCAACAGCCACGTGTCATTAGGGGGTATCTTTAAAGTGTAACCTTCAGAGGCTTTCGCCTTAAAGTACTGCACATGAAAATGTTCTGAAGGACTAGCTCAAGCAAGTTTCACTGATGCAGGATTAAACCCCATTCTGCAGATGACACTTCCAAAAAACCCTCAATCCCTCCCCGTTCTGAAATGCATGACACAGTGAGACGGCTTCACAGCGCTTGCTAACAAAGCGCTCTCAACACATTTTTCCCCAGGACTGGGTCCCATTTCAGCCTAAGGTATAATAAATTCCATCTCCACAGAGAGCTGAGAAACTTTTGTGTTAGTAAATTAATTTTCCTCATTTTAAATGAAAGGCTTCCTAGCATTAAGAAGCTAATGAGAATTTTTTCCTTATTTGTTTCAGATACGCAAAGGAATCTTACATGGGAAACCGCAAACCATTACACTGCCTGTACAGATTCTGAGTGGATGGCATTTAATAAAATGTTAAATATATAAATAATCATTTAATAAAATCTGAATTTCTAATGGAAACAAGAATAAAACAATTACCGCTCCATTCATAGTTCATGTTTAACTACAAACCCAGAATTCTTCGATTAGCGATACTATGGTGCTTGAACAGACCCATAAGAGTCCTTACTCTGTAATTAGCATCAATGTCTTCAAATCATTTTTCAAGTACAAATGTCAGAGTAAAGGCATACTGTAACAGAGCTGGCCTCAGAGAAACTAGCAAAAACCCCCCAAACCTTACCTCCCTCATGTATTTACCACAATAAACATGTCTATTAAAGGTATATATATCCATTCCTCCTGCAAATAGCGGGCATTAAAAGCTTTTGCTAATAAAACATATCCATATTTCTTTGGCTGTTAAAACCTTAACTTGTGAATACGTTTTTCATTCGGTTTGATCTGTAATTAAGGGAAAGATAATGACATTAGTAAATTGCTAAAAAATCAATTAGACAGAATAAAATGCAATATGATTCATCCAAAAGATTAACAAGTGCATTATAAAAACTGCTTTAAAGTTCTTTGATTCTAATTAAGCTTGCTTTAAAGGACTATGGCCTAAAAAATGCTTTTTATTTAACTGCATTACCAAACTGGCTATTCATTAAAACGCCCCTGTATGTTTCATACACACAGGCTGTTTTCCTTCCTTTTCACTAAGATTTACTGCTAAGAAAAGGAGTTTGGCTGTTTCTGCAGGCATCCTGTCAAACTCTTGGGTCCTCTACCAACTGCAGGCAAAGTCAGAACCATTTAATGAGCTCCCCATTGTGTTTGCAGTGGCCTTCACTTCAAGGCATTTGTTCAAATGAAAATATTCAAGCAGAATTATGATTTCTCCCACAGAAGTCAAGGACTCCAAGTGCACCTTTCACTTGTGCTTCTCAATCACTGACTCACAGAAACTACCAGGCAATGCAACCAAAACCCAGTTCTGGTTTAACAACCCCATAATGCCATCAGGGCTTACAGTAAACGGGCACTGCCAATGACATGGTAAGGTATTTTAAACTGTCTTTTGCTGTTAAGGACTTTAAAACTGAATGGAAGCACAAGGGATGTTGTGTTGGATCCACACAGAGACGAGTTGGAAGTGATGTAGCCCTGTTAGAATTACACAATAATTTTAGTGCCTTACAAAACTGCTTTCAATTCTTAAAGCATAAGACTATTTTTTAACTTGCTAGGGGGAGAATTTAGTGTTTGAGATGCATCCTAACTACAGCACACCACGCTATTTTATTCATACATTTCATAAGCTTCAACATTTCTCACATGCTCACACCCTCATTAAAGAGCAGCACGCCAGTTTACAAACAGCTAAAGTGAAAAGAACCTTTGAAGAGAAAAGCATTTTGTAAAGGGCACTCACAATCAAGCTTAAACATCATCTTTTTATAATGGTTCATGCAGGAATTGAAGGGATGAAACATCAGCACAGGAATGCTGTGAGAAAAGAGGATGGGCAAGAGAGGAG
>JASSUY010019794.1:17500-41903 GCA_032466535.1 Forpus xanthops
GCTAATACTTTTTAACTTCATAAGGACAATTAAAATGAATTGTAGCTAAATGCACACATAACAAATCAATTTAATTCTTTGTTACATGCTAGCATACTTTGCAGAGCCTAAAAACTTACTTTCAAGTATCATGTTATTCAGTATTTAAACGGAATGGGAAATATGGCAGTACTGATAAAACATTCCCACAGCGTAGAGTGTTTCACAGAACAATTAAGTCCTTTGGAAGTACTATCCAAACAGAACTGTGGCCTCACTTCAGTGAGCTCAAAGACTGCAACTAGCCACAAACAAAACCAGATTCAGTTTCAATACAGCATCTCCTCTGGAAGACAGGAGTTCAGCCTAGGCAGGGTACCTACGATCAACAGCAACAAAAGACACAGAAGTGAGTACAGAAAAGGGAGGAGTGAATTGCCTGCATTCTCAAGCCAAAGTTAATCAAACCAGATCCACGTTAATTTAATCTGCATAAGGCCAGAGAAATAGTTTGTAATGCGAGCGAGATGCCTGGAATTGTGAGATAAAATTCAAGTCCCCAAACACAGATGACAGCACAACACTGACATTCAGCCTTATCTGCTACCCCAGGCTGCAGCTTAGGCTAGAGGGGTGGCTGCAGTGTTCCTGCATTGGTTTTGCAAGGTACCAGACCCACTACAGGCCCATGAGAGCATCCTCAGCAGACAGCACCACGCATGCACGACCATCCCTGCTGCACCTACGCAGAGAGGACTGAAGTGACTGTTCCCACTGCAGAATTCACAACAGCTTTATGTCTGTGCTTCCTGTTACTTAAAATAAGTGTTCAGCCACCATTACGAGGCACTTCCCTACCTTGCTGTCAACGGCTTTTCTGCATGAAATAACAGAACTCGTTCTGAAGTATTTTAAATGAAGCAACAGTCAAGCTTAATACATTTTAATCACTGTAAGGGCATGCAAGGACTTTTGTGCTCTAACCTCCATTGCAGTATTTGATGGGTCCCTCTGTGCAGGGCTCCTCTCTACCCAGCACATCCCGCTGAATCTTCAGGGGCAGAGAAAACAGTGACGTGCACTGATGAGGCATCACACTCATTACAGCTTCAACACAATAAAGAACAAACCAGGCATTCCTAATACAGGGGTGTTTAAATACAAGTCAGCCCCTAGCATGATTCATGTTAATCACTTCCTATGAAAGAAAATTCATTTTAGAAAGTGGTAATTTTTCAGTTAAAAATCTTCATCATAACAAAAGCATTACTGGAGTCACTCTGTACAGCAGAGTGTGAGATGCTATAAAGAAGAGAGTTACAAAACCCTATGACATTAGCAACACACATCACGAATGTCAAGAGACTCAGTACTGAGATTTCTCTTCCAGGTTCTCTTGACTGGATAAGAACTTTCCCAGGGAGTTGCTGCACACCAAAGGGAGAGCACAAAACCTTTACAGATTTCTGGCACTTATTTTAGGTGTCTGGAGACCTGCAGCGCAGATTCTGAACTGGGCTGAGCAGGAAGCTGCTGACTGTGTGTCTGAGAACCAGTTCTGAGGCTGTTTGTTCCCCTGGCATCCTGGTTCTGCCCATCATCCTCTGCTGCAAACCAGCTATGCAGAAGTGGTTTGCACAATACCTGCACTCTACTGGAAGAGCTGAAATAAAGTTGTTTATGGTGTTATCACTTATGTAATAATACATAATTAATATGCAATTGTAATATAACATATATATAGGCAAATAAAATGTAATCCAACATCAGTAGAGTGCAGGTAGATGCAAAGCACTAAAACTGGTAGAATAGCAAATGCTTTAAAAAAAACTATTAAAACTTATTTAGGATTCAGATGAGGATCACTCTACTCAGCTTAGGGGCAAAACATTTAAATAAAAAAAAGAAAAAAAAGGCATTTTTTTCACTCATATTTTAATCCTGAATTAATTATTTTAGACATTTTCCATATTAATTAAAGCAGAATTGCTTCTTAAGTTCTTTATCTACTTTCTTTAAGTAAAGCTATTTAATACTGGAGATTGCGGAAAGCATTTGTTCATGATTATCCAGACATACAGTCAAATAAGACTGAAACAAGAGCAGCATGCAAAAATGTATTTAAGGACTATCATCCCAAAATGCTGCTAAAAGCTATTAACCAGTACGTGTTAATTGCCAGAGCATTCATATTAATTTTCACTTCGGGCCCAACATTGTGGAATATTTCCCCTGATACATTTTAAACAAAGTTTAATTTAAGGAACTGCTTCTATCAACACTTATGAAAATTAACAGCCAAGCAATTAGCACTCATGAATTATCCCTTCCCCCATGCTTTCTACAGCATCATTTTAAAAACAGTTGCTACAAGAGGAATTGTTGCTTTTTAACCCATTACCAGAATTAACCACAAGAAACCTTCCAACACCATACAGTGGCAGCATCACAAAAGGGTTTTCAGCATCTGCCCAGCCAGAGATCATGCTGAGCTATTTTTGTTTAAACAACCTTCAGTAGTCAACTCACAAACCCCTTTAAGGTCACAAAAGGCAGACTTCCTTAAATCTGCATTTTCAACTAGTAGTAATGAAAATAGAGATAAAAACACTCCAGGTCTGCATGCAGGAAAGGTTTCTGGCCTTGTAACTCAAGTTTATTCTAGAGCTGAATGATCCTTTCTTTAGCTTTTGACTGTGGTTTTCCAACTTTCTTCTTTGACTATTTTGCATCTCTTTTTTGACTGCCCTGGAACACTTCTGTGCCAACATCCTGCTGGGGATGTAGGAGCACCCATCTGGTGGCAAACATCTCAAAAACTGGATTGACAAGACATTTCAGTGATTAAAATTGCTTAAAGGAAGCAGAGACTCGGGTGGGCTTCAGAGATTATTTCAAGGGGAACTGTAAATAGGGGCCTTAGTAGGAGTTACACATTCAGTACACGCTCCTACAAAACTGAACATTTGATCCTAACATGATTTTTTTTCCCCTTCCAGTAACTAAACACATCTTGGTAACATTTTTCTTACTAGTGGGAATGGCCATGCAGTTGAATAGTCTTGGCACTAACACTGTACTAAATCAGGATCCTTTCAGATTAATATCTCAGAGCAAACTCATTGCTACGCTTTCCAGGAACTCGTGCAAGTTACACTTGTGATTTGAAAAGAAATAGTCTGGATTTCTACAGAATGAAAAGATAACACATGCTTTTAAAGCAGTTAATGAAAGCAGGTAGGTAATTTGTAGGGAAACTAATGTTGTGAATCTCACAGCTGTGTCATTGAAATGAGCTATTGCAACACTCCAGTGTTTCAGTTGCAGGGTCTGGCTATGACTTTCCAATCTGTGCTATGGCCAGTCTTATTTTGCCAACCTTATAAAAACTCAGCGAGCTGGAGCAATCAATGCCATCAAAGTTTGATTTGCCAAATTCTGTAAACAGAAATATAGATTTATCTATAAAATGGATGATAACTTAAACTGTGTGGAGATAAAGGAAATTCTAATCTTAAATCTGACTCTGACTTCTTAAGCCTTCAAGTAATTATACAAATGACAAAGTAATTATAAATAACTAAAGGCTTCTTTTCATTCCATATTCTTAGCAAGAATTTTCAGGATTCATTAGCCAAGATGTATAACCCACCTGATACACAAACCATGCAAACAGATGCAGGGGTTTGGTCTACTTTAACTGTTCTAAGGAAAAACTTGAAGGTAAAGCCAAGAGTAGTTACTGCGTGTGTGTGCCTTCTGTTAAAAGCTGAAGTTTACCATGTACATGGAAGCCACAGATTCATCTTGTGTAGTTGTGGGGCAAGAACCACCTGAATTCTTGAGCTGATTCAAATGCTTCCAGTTGCATTTCACAAGCCGTATTCTCTACTATTTTGATAATTAATGAACTGATAGGAAGAAGAAATTAGAGTGCTTTAAAATTTTATTAATTCATAAAATTGCTTAAGTGGTTATGAAAAAGACACTCTGTCTGGCAGAAAACACCTGCAAGATGTAAGCATATTAATAAATTGGCTTGGTTGATATTAGGGCATGCAGTGTTTTCTTATTTTTAAGTGATCAGCTGAAACAATACATCAAATGTTGGAGGGAGGAGGGAAGGCCCCTGAAGAGAATGGGTTTATTTGATTTCAGACCCGTTAGGGAGCTGAATTAGTGGTAAGTTAAAACAATTCAGAATGCAGTTGAGTGCACACATGAACAAAGAGCTTCAAGATGGCAAGTAGAGAGCTCTCCTCATGCTTTGTCAGTGCGCCACAAAACGGGTGTTACTCCAGCTGAAATCTGCCTTACAACCCCCAAATACACACATATAAACCAAAAGCCTAGTTATAATCTTAAAGATTTCAGAGCCACTGTCATCCCATGAGTAAATACACAATTAAGTAGGGCTTTTTTTAAGACATGTTTAATTAGGCCCCTAGTCCCTCCTCATCCCCCCTGCCTCTCCCCAATTATGTACCATTTCCCCAAGAGATATGTGGCTCTGTTAATTATGTAAATAAGTCATGCACTATTCCCTGAAAGAATTGTATTTATGTGAAAAACACTACTCATCTATTATCAATAAAAATAAATGAGACCTGTGATATTTCATTAAAAATACTTTTTAAAAGCTAGATGGTTTTTGAATTTACATTACTGTCTAAAAACACAACAAAACTGAAGCAAAATAACTTACTCATGAACTATGCTTCTTCTATACCTCAGGTGGTAAAGTAGGTATTTAAAACAGACAGTATATGCAGAGAGAATAAACTTTATAAGCATATTATTGACACACCAGAATAATATAAACGATGCTGTTAATATAAGTGAGATCATACTCTAACAAAATGGTAACGTAATTATTCTCAAGAGTTCAAAAGGTATTTTGATTTCTAGATCACAATTAACTTGATTTGTAGCACACCCTACAAATCACAACTGAGCAACAGTCAGGTATTTCATTAATACCTCAAACGAATATACACAGTACAAATGTCTTCAGATGGACCAAGCACCTGCTAAATGTATCTGAGTTTAAAATAGGAAAATTAACATGTTCATTATAGCCATCCATAATTCCTATAAATACAGTAAAAAGTACTTTGGATCATCAAAGTGGGAAGAGGTCATGCTTAAGTTCCTCAATTTTCTGAGGAAGTCTATCAGGTAGCTCAAATCATGCTCATGTATTAAAGCAACAAGACTGGGACACCACTGAATTACAGTAGAGTTCTCTTAATAAAGTGGTATTTCATCCTCACTTCCTCTGTGCATGACTGCTGGAGGTACATTTAAACGTTTGCCAAACTGAAATGATGGAACAACAGTAAGCTCTGAGTTTAGAACAAAAGCATCTTAGACTTGTAACCATTAAAACACCTCTAAATGAGTTAGGACTAATTCCTACATGCTAGTAACTATAAAATAACAACAGTCCATTTTGCTATGTGGGCTTCACAGTCTGAAAGTTACCATTTCACAAATTTTCTGACTACTTCTAGACATGTTAGTGGAATTACATATCTGACTTTCCACTTCAAGAATACTTAACAGAATATGAAATTCTTCCATCACAATGGTAATGAAGCTCAAACTTCATACTCCCACAGGAGATTCCACAGACAAATCCAGCAGAAAACGTATCACTGCAGTATTTATAACTGTTTTGGAACAACGACACTGATACATCACACCCATGTTTATATTTCTGTTTCCAGAGTTTATGGCAGAGAAAAATATTTGACAACAAAGACTAAGTAAACTGCACACAAGGAAAGACAGTTACCTACAGCTCTGAGTTACACCAAATGCAAACTCTTCAGAGGAGTGCAGTCAAGGAATGAATTTGACCTACTAGGTTTCAGTGAACCTCCTCTCCATGTATTACAGAATTGAGTACTTGAGCAGAAAGTTTTTTGCCCCGGATATTGACCTAATGATATTTCAGTTTTACACCCTCAAAACAGACAGTGGCTTTTCCCACACTCATTGGAGCATTTTGAGGATAAAGACAGCATAAACCATGGAATATTTAGCAAGTGTTGTTATGTAGCCAGACTGAATAGATTTTTTTGTTTTGAATGCCAAATATCCAACCATTTATACAAAGGGTCTCACCATCAGCTCTGTAGAGAGATGTAGCCTAGGGTTCTGCCACACTAAACATTTACCTAACTAACTGCCTGGAGAAGGAAACAGCAAGGTAAGGTATGCCAAAAGGTAACACCATCACTTTGTAATGAAGATGGGAGGAAATGTTCTACCAAACCTGGACCCATTGTATTTCAGACTAAAAGAAGCATGTTTCTAGATGTCTGCATTAAAATAACTGATGGTCTACTGTAAAGTCTAGTTAAAGCTTGAACAAGTAAATGCACATGATAAGTAACTGCCTAAGGCCCATCATCTTCAGGTCAGGAAACACCTGGATGTGAGAGAAAACCATTTGGTCCACCTACCTTGCCGTCAAATTTTGAGTACTCATTGAAGGGGTTATTCAGCTGCAGCGGGCACTGCTCCAGTCGCACAGACAGTATGGACTGCTTCCCAGAACACGGAGATTTTACTCGGAAATTCTTTTTTTCAAAGAGCGAGCTCAGCTCCTCTGCTGTAGGTCAGAAAAGAGATCAGAGTAGTTGTACCAGGAGATGTACAGAGGCTACTGTTTACCACACAAAGGTAACATGATGAGGGAGAACAAAAACCAAGTACATAAACTTCCATTTCTAAATTAACCGTAAGTGCTATGCCCAAGAACTGCTGATACACCTATGACAGGCCATGCAGAAGCGTTTCCAGCTGGACTAGACGCACATGATATCATGCTATGTCACACGACAATCCTATACTACCCCAGTTCCATAGCATGTGCTGTCAGCAGTAGGCCTGGGACTACACCTGACCTGAAAGATTTTTTGTCATGGTAAACTGGATTTAGTCTCCTCTCAAAAAGCCCTCAAACCTGGAAACACTATTGCAGACAAACAGCCTGAACAATTAAAACCAAATCACTAAAAGGTGCTAAGAGCAAGTTCTTTGTGTGGTCTGGGAGGACTCATTAAAAACTACAACAAACACTTTTTTATATGAAGAGCTGAATTTCCAGCAAAACTTAAAAAAATAAGAAAAAAAAATTAGGGCTTCTTATGTTATAAGGACACTACAAAATCAGGACAGAGCCTGGGGTGTTTTCACGTATCAGTACTGATGGGTCTCATCTGCAAGAAGCCATGACTGAATCTGGACAAGGTTTTTCCACATCTGCTCTAGGAACCAGGTATCCCCAAACTCCATCAATCACTGCCTGAGAACCAACAGAACCAACCCCAGCTCTCCTAGGCCAACTCTGCTCTGTGTTCCTACATTTGGATTCTCTTGCATCTCAGACATTTGCATGCTGCTCCTCCAGGGAAAGGAAACCTGCAGGGAGTAGGTTAATTTCTTAAAGGATGAAATTAAAACTTGACAAATTGTAGACAAATTGCAAGTAGTCAAAAGCTGAATTTAATTTTATCAGCAGATTGCCTGAAAACTCAGACAGTTGGCAAAAGTGCTAAACAGTGGCACTAGGAGATATGCAACAGCCTTGTGCGAGGCTGCGATGAACCAAAAGAGCTTGATTAAATCTCTTTTAAATGTGGCAACTTACTCCATGAAGTATTCCGGTTTTTGTAACAAGCTTAGCTCCATGTAAAAAATAAAACCCAAATCTCAGCTACAATTATGCTAGGGTATTACCCTTCACTGGTATTTCTTGAGCATTTGGGAAGTACTCCATACCTTGGAATGCAATATAACAGTTTTATTGGTTCAAGTGAAAAAGCAAGTATTCTATCTTCACCTTTTGTCTCTAGGGAAATGTTAAGATGATTTGCCTATTGTTTCCTTTGTTGGGATGTACAAAAAAGAGGATCTCAAGCATTCTTCTGTATTTTTTGTGTGACACCCTGCTTTGCTTTGAGTGTTGTACAGCTTTTACTCAAATCAAATCTCTCACACGACTGGAGAGATTCAATACAGTACATTCAGGTGCCTGAGTGCAGTTTTCCTTCCCCAGAAAGCTTTATAATTTCAAAAATCAACTCACTTAGGAAGTGCCACCCAAAACCTTCCAAAGATTTATGCAAAACCCCGAAAGATAGGCAAGATTTCGGAAGAATTACCATCTTCCACTGAACATTTTGCCAGTTAATTCCTAACAGACTTGGGCTGCAAGAGCTCCAATTACAAGAAAAAAACCCACATATTTAGCTCTCAAATTTCAGGGAAAAAAAACCAAAACCAGATCATATTTTTGTCTTGAACTGCTTTAATTGCATAATTTTTAATTCTTAATTAAAACTAAGTTTTGGCATGAGTCTACATTATACGTATTTTTCAGCTTCTGTGGTTCTGTTAGCTGTATGAGCTATTCTGTGTGGGCTGAATGCAAGGCTTTTGAAAGATTCCCTTGATATATAGTTAATTTACATTTTATATGCTGTGAAATGAATGAATGTAAGATGTAAATACAATGCCTTCTTTCTTGCTTTTACCTAAAAATACCTAGCATTTAATAAAAAGGATGAACTTCTGCACGTATACCCCTATTTGGTTTATAGGACCCGCAGACTGTTATCACTAACAGAATTTGATCTCTACACTGCAGGAAGCTGAAACAGTCATTTTACTGAAAAAAGAACTGATGCACAGAAAGGTGATATGAACTGGCAGCACCACAGAACAAAATCAACTAGACCTCCACTTCCAGTCAGCCAGTTACCCCTGAAGCACCTCTACACTTGCTAAACCTCTACCTACCTCCAAATGCATGCAAATTTCCTTTTACAAGTCTTTACACTACTACCATCTTATCTCTCAGACTCATTCCTGACAAAGCAAACAGCTTGTCTCATGACAGCACGGAAACAGATGATGAGCAGAAAACATTCTTCCCCCCCTCATTACCATACACAAAATTACTTGTCTCTCACTTCACTTTATCCTGGTTGGTGTACCTTTATTTCTGTACATAGTAATTAAAAATGGAAATCACAAATACGAAATTGTCAGATGCCTCAAACTGCAACTACAGATCCAACTGCAGGACAGGAGAGATGCTTAGAAGAGGTTCTCTCTGCAGCAAGGCATCTCTCTGAGGAGTGAGTGATCACTGGAGGTGGCATCACCAGACTCTAAACAAAGGACAAACCGGGAACTTTTTAGCACCCTTACAGTTTGCACGGGTTCAGCCATAGGCTCGACTTTGTCTAAAGCTCAGTCAGAAGAGGGCAGCCAAATTCCCCCCGTCTGAGAGCAGCTATTTCTGTTGCTATTGCTCTTGTACGTATTTGCCAATAATGCTGAACCCGAGGAACAGAACAAAGCCTCATGAACACTCACTTGACAAGGAGGAGGACACAGTGGATATCCTCCAAGGCTCCTTTCTTTCCTGGCCTCTACCTACTGTGCTGTTCTTCATGTAAATAAGTGAGAAACGTGCAGAATCTCAGTGACTGAACAGAGGAGGAAAATCAGCTCTGCCAATAGAGAGTGAGTGCCTGGAGTTTCCACATAACTTACTTATTCCTTTATTCAAATTTCTACTGCAGCAGGGAGCACATTCCTACAGAGGGGGACACCTCCATTACTGCTGGCTGACAGATTATGTCTATCTTCAGGGCAGCACATAAAAGGAACTAAACATTGTGGTGGAGCCCACATGAATAAGATGACACAAGCAGCATAGACACAGCAGGGGACTGCAGTCTGAGTGCAATTCAGTGTAAAGCAGTATCAAGCAGTATATAGATGGGAATAAAGAGAGAGAATTGCATCATCATTGGTCAAAAGCTATAAAATACTGAGCAAAGAGAGTTGGAGGTTATGGTAGATTAACCTTTAAAACCTAGAACTCTGCTTACAGAAGTAGAAAGTCAAAACCACTTTAGAATGCATTAACAGAGGTATCAAGCTGAACACTGTCATAAGGATTAGTATAACTGTGCTGCTCATGTGAGGAGCTTTGTTCACTCCTCTAAAAAAACATATTGTAGAGCTGGAGAAGGTTCTGCAGATGACAGCCAGGAAGATACAGGGATCTAGGCAAAAAAAGGAGATTACACAGAGACTTCATTAAGATACATGCAAATTTTACAAGAAGTAGGCACGACAGACCATGCAGATTTGACTTTGTGTCAAATATAACACGAGTGGATACTAGCTTGAGCTATACAGTATGAGAATGGAGTCATTTTTCATTTCATGTATTACAGTTTTAACTTTGCAGGACATTCAGTCAGAAATTGAAATATAATTTAAAAAAGGATACCATATTTTTGTAAGAAATGAGTGATAACAGTTTTCCCAAGGAAAGGCCAGATAAGGGAAGGCAGCATTTATTACACTTTCATTTAAGTAGATCATATAGATACATTATTTCTAAGATTAAGATTCCCCTTATCTAGAAAAGTAACCGCAAAAATTATCTGTAAGAGTCAACTCTACAAAATTCTTCATCCCTTCAAGTACACCAAATGCCACTGGAAACAGCTGGAAAGCCACAGCCTAGGTGGATCCTGCATTCTAAATGCAGACACCTGCCAGTCAGCAAAGATACGTCCTGTTCCTTACAAACCAAACAGTAATACCAACAGCTTTACGACCTCCATTTCTTGCTTGCTGAGACAAGAGAAGCCTTAGAAGATAATGACGCTACAAGATGACAAACCACAAACACTGTATTAATACCTTATATCACAAAAAAATGCAGCCACTCCAATTTGCTCAGACCAGCAGACCAGGTTTGAAATGTTATTTTCTTTACTTTGTTTTTACTAATAATTCAGAACGCCCTAATGATAGCTGAAAACAAATGAGACCCCTGTGGCACACCACCTCCCTGCAATAAACTATGGGAAACAGGCAACTGGGGCATGGGAGGCAAATACAATAATTAGCATTTCCTCTACGGTTTGAAAGCTGACATGAAAATTACGAATGGAAAATGTTGTAACCATCAAAAGGAGAAAGAAACACAGTAGGAAAATAGGTCTTTCCTTTTTACCTGAGTAAGAAGTGTTTCTGTCTTTCCACTGAACGTTTTTGCATTTTATTTGATTCTGTCTCTCTTTCCGCAGACGTTCTAGTCTCTGAGCTTGAAAAGAAATATTATAACTATAAGTTTGTCAATGAAAGTTTACTATAAACAAAGACATAATTAACTACCTTTATATGAATAAAGATGTTTTATACTGCATGTGTAGGGGGAAAAGTCATAAAATTTTAAAGGTGGCACCCCTGAAAAGCAAATACCAACAAAAACATGAAAATGTTCTTGATTTATAATTGAAATTAGAGGATATAAAACATTAATAGAGATCATAAAGATAGTATTAACATGGAAGAGAATAATAAAATGTGAAAACTTCTGTGATTAATATGACATTTCATTATATAAATCATTAATAACGGTCTTAAAGGAATTTTAATGCACAAATGAACTGAAGTGAATATTACATTACAGGAATAAAATTACTGTTATGAATTACTCTACCCGTTTCAAAAATTAAAGATAAATGAACTCAGACTAGACTATTAAAGTTTTAAATATAAAATCCTTTATCTAAAAATCATGAAAATTATAAAATGTCAAAGCTATATAAATTAGCATAGCTTTTTCTTCAGCGTGCTGAAACAGTTTATAGGTAGTAAAATAAATGATTTGTATCTTCACAACATTAGTCAAATCTTAAAATGAATATAATATTTATGTATATTTTGTCTCCATTTTCAAAATATGGTTTGGAAAAAAAGCCTCAAACAGTTATGAGATCAAAGAACTCAAGAGACCAGGGTACCAGGCAAGACCTTAAATTATCTTTTTGTTATCAGCAAGGTCTCTCTAAGGAAATGGTCACCTAAACCTAGTAGAAGGTACCCAAGACAAGGACCACAAGAAACAGCTGCTGTTGTGAAGTGGCCATTCAAAATAAGCAAGCAGATCAGACTGAAAAATAGGACTAATAATGTTGATCACTGGAAGAAACAATTTCCTGGGTATAGTAGCAATTTTGATGTATTGAGATCATTCATTAACTGAGTTTGTGGAAGAGATGCTAAAATGTTAAATTACTCTGATAATTTTTAAGATACAATTTGAGCAATTTCACCAATTAAAAAAAAAGATTAATAAATATTTTTTATTATTATTCTTTTACATTCACTCTTTGAACCAAATTGTGGACACAGAAGTGATTCCCTCCCCAGCTGGAAACTGATGAAAAAGCCAATACTTTGAGGTTTAACAGCTATAGCAAGCAGTTCAAGGTACAAACACAAACAGAGACTTTGATGTTTATTTCCCACTTAAGCCAATATAAGGCCTAAATAACTCTGTGTATCTTAGTCCTAATGAAATGAGAGAAGTATCCCCGCTTATAAGGTTAAGTATTGGGTAAAACACTGTTGTTGTGGTTTTATTCTGAAAGGAAAAAAGCCAAATAACTTCTTTATTTTTTCCCCCAATTACTCTAGAAACTGTAGCTCAAAATTACCTCCCAAACGGGCCATCATGAACTAAGTGCTAGATTCAAGATTCACATGTAAATAAAGGATAAAGGAAAAAACATAAAGTAAGAATAATGCATATTTTTATCCTATTTGGGTTTTTTTTGCCTCTTGACAAACAAACACATTAAAGTCCAGCGACCATCTCCACTAACTCCATCCTACTCTTCTATCTACAGCTGATCATCAGTGACCATTTACTGTGGAACTGTACTACAGCAACTCCAAATTAGATGGAATTATCAGCACCTATTAGAAGTCTGAATTATTTAAGGTTCATTCTCATGAGAAGCACGCTAGTTTGAAAGCTTTCTGTGTGACAAATGTCACTGACCAAATGTCGTTCTTGTTTCATTAACTATTAGCAACTAGATGAGCCTTTGTTTCCAGCCACCAGACTGCTGTTTCCCATATCCCCATCACTCCACACAGACCTGCCTCCACTGTACTGGTTTCACCCCTCAGGATATGGTAGAAAGGAGGCAGTGAGGATATGGAGCCCAGAGCCAAAACCTACTTTCATCCCACTTAACTGCTGTAGAAAAGGAGGAGGAATTCAGCAGCAGACAGCTCTTGCACAAACATGATGGGCAATAATATCCTACCATGTCTCACCCAGTAAACATCGCTTTCAAGACTAAGGGGATAACTTTCATATTAGAACGAACACAAAATTCATTTCCAAATTGGCACACCCCAGTGAGGACCACCTAATAACCAACACTTCTGCAGTCTCTGCAAAAGTGTCTTGAGTCTTCTACAGAAACACATTATTGCTACAATTTATGCAGAAGACACTATCACGGTAATAATACAAATAATACAAAATGGCATTATAATACAAGAACATTTATATTAAAATAGTGAACTTCCTATTTATTCCTCTTCCTGATTTTTTTGCAAGGGTTCAGTACTGATCAACTCACAATGCTTACACAGGCTGTTTTCCACCCCACTCCATTTCAAATCAGAGCCTGATTCTCTTGGTAAGTGCATCAGGCTCCTAGTGGGACCAGCACAGGCAATAGGACATTGAGGATGCACCAGACAAAAAGAGGCAAAATACTGGCCCCCTAATGGACTGAGTGTCCTAACCATTCTTTTAGAATATGCTGTCAGATGGAAACAGAAATGGTTCCAACCCCTAATTTAAATGCAAATTATTCTATCAGCACACTCACTTGGGCAAATAATCCTTCACAATGATTTTTTGGAACAATTCTACAAGACTTTAAACTTTGCTCCTCCTTCCCCACAAACTGTGCCATCAACAGAAGACCTCCATGGCAATGCTAGGTAGCCTGGCACACCAACCTTCTCCCTGTGCCTTACAGTCAGCTGCAGCTATATATTTGTCTTATTTCCAGATCTAGCTCCCCATGACAGGAGATCAGTGCCATGTCTTTTCTGGAACTTTTGACAACTTCTTAGTTGTAAAAGGCGTTTCAATACCATACAATGCTTTACTTGTTAGGTAGAGCACAGATGTTTTTTCTGAGCTCTAGGTGGTGTTATAATACCTTCAGAAATCATTTGAAATGTATATATACGCTGTAACACAGGAAAAAAAAACCAAAGAGAGATCAGTACTGATCACCCCATGCCAACCTTTTCATATATATTTTATATCATAGAACTTTTGCTCATAGCATCCCTCGAGTATAAGCAGAAGTCTGAATATCCTTCATGTGAAACAAGTGGGACAGCTTTCTTCCAGTCAAGACAAACAGCAAGTTTTGAAACTGGGTACACCCTCAAACTTTCTCATTTGTTAACTCAAATTCAGCTCAGGGTTTTCCCAGAAATAAAATTTCAGAAGATAAAACACAGACAAATCATCAGCTCACATCAAACTTCATTCCTCCCTTTTATAATGAATAAATCTGATGCCTCACTAGGTAGTTTCTTCTCAGGAAACAACCACCTTGTTCAAAAGTTAACACCCCTCCAGACATCAACAATGGAAACATCAAAGACTGTGTGCGCACTTTGGATTTAGATTTGATGTCTTTACAGTTTTAAGTTTTTACATATAAAACTGACTACCTTTGTACATGAATAAACAAAACAACAATTACAACTCAGTTGACAGCACACTAAAGTAACTGAATCATTACATGTCCTTTTATAAAAAGGGTCTTGACATTACAAAAGGAAAGACTGACACATACACAGCTAGTCATGCTCTGATTTGTTCATACAAACCAGACTAATAGAAACCAAATTTACAAGGCTAATGTCATCTTGGCTGCAAACATCACTTACCTGTGTTCGATCGTCTTCTGATTCCAAAGTCCCAGCTTGAGGTAATATCGACTGATTGGGAATATACATAGCCCTGAGTCTCACCATTGCTTCCCTGTGTTTCTGAGCCACTGTCCCCGTATGCTGACGAGGGATTAAACTTCTCCAGGTCAACATCGTGATCTATCAGGACCATTTCACACATCCCTGTGTCATCACTGGTCACGTGTGACTGCCGAATATGAGC
The DNA here is from genome assembly GCA_032466535.1 of Forpus xanthops. Classification (NCBI taxonomy): domain Eukaryota; kingdom Metazoa; phylum Chordata; class Aves; order Psittaciformes; family Psittacidae; genus Forpus; species Forpus xanthops. The sequence goes on from JASSUY010019794.1 coordinate 32,529, forward strand.
AAGTATAATTGTAGGGTTGTCCAGGAAAGCCATTCTGTCCATCCAACACCAGTCCAACACTTCACTGTACTATCTTCTTTCCATCTTGTTTCATGGACATATGTACCTAGAAATATAATATACACAGCATTTTAGGAAAATAAACAACAAAATTCAAACCCTGACTCAGGAAGGTTTGTCTTTTGGATGCACAAAACCTGACTCAGCTTTGTACACTGAATGATTTATCTCTGCTCCTGTTTATATAAGCAACACTGCATAAAGAATAGTGGCTTTGGAGGACAGCTTGAAACCTGAATCCCAAGGCAACAGAACACAACCAGACACCTACAGACAGGTCCCATTACTCTACAATGAAAGGTTGCTGTAAGGCAAAATACTCTAAGTACTACAGAGATAAGGCCACAGAGAAAATACACGAGAAACATCTGTCCATTCAAATTCATAAGTTTACAAAACCAGGTTGGGATTTGAATTTCTTTTTCGCCCGTCATAATAACGTGTTAATGTTCTTCTTCTGCCTCTACATGCCAACTCTGATTACTTTATTATGGACCCTCTTTGGGTTTTGTATATCCAGGAAAAATTCTAAACATAAAGAGGTTAGTATCTCAGAGCAGAATATTGAACATCTGCTGCGGCACTGTGCTTCACGTAGGGTAGCTGCTGTAATACAGAAAAAGCTCTATGATCATATACCACAAGTCTGAATTCTTAAGCACTTTAACAGCAGTAATTGCCACTTACCTAAAATATTTCATTCAGAGTACTCAAGCAGTCTTACAAAATAAAGCAGAGGACAAAAAAAAAAGACCAAAACCACAAAACCCAAGCCACACTCACACCGTTATCCTGTTTTACTGTAGCTGTGGATTTATAGTTATGAGTTAAGCTAATTCATGCCTGGGCCACCTCTGAAAGGGGCAACTCTGTGCTCCTGACCGGCCAGAAGTTCAAAATCCCCACTGCTTTTCTAATCATTTGCATATTGGAGGAAAAGAGGGCAATATAGTTCTATAGCTGATATTAATATATGTGTTAATTTAGCAGTTTGAACACAGGGACAACAAAACCAAGCTTTATAGTTGCTGTTTGCAAAACTGCTGCCAGCAAGAATAAAATACTAAAGGAAAAGGAACAATTTTAAATCATGCAAAGCCTTATCTCCCATGAAAATCTCATAAAAGCAGCTGGCCTTTTCCTGGCGGATTTTAACAAAAGAAAGTGAATGAAAGCATCAGACAGGCTTGCTCCAGGAAAACACATTTCATAATTTCCCCTGTATAATTCCAAGGGGAAAAGTGTGTCAACGTATACAGCCCCATGAAACAGTTTCTGCATTTAAACAGTTGGAAGCAAAGGTAATACTTTATTTGGACACTCATCTCATCATGAAAACCCTAGAATTTTGAAGGTGTATTGTAAATTGCAAACCCACCATCCCTACACCAAACATCAACATCCACTAATTAGAACATTCACTAGAGATTTGCATCCTTCATAATTTAAGACTCTTTTTGCTCCCTTGGTCACAAATATTGCCTTATTTCCTTGGCCCCCCCCCCCCGAAAGACTGTACTCTTTCTGCTTTAAAAAAAAACAACAGACAAATCCAGAAGTATTATACTAAACAACAGGCCCAGCAGCAAGAAGGAATTCAATAAAGGAATGGCAGAGGAAAAAAACCTGACATGCTGCTTGTTATTAATACACTAAACCTACCATACATTTTAATAAATTATGCTATTAGCTGAACGTTCCATTAGTATCCTTGGAGATACCCAAAATCCAACTGGATGAGGTCCTGAGCAATGTGCTCAAGCTGGCCTCGCTCTGAGTTGGGAGGTGGGACCAGGTCTCCAGAGGTCCCAGCCAACCTCACCACGTTCTGACTCAAAGTTCTATATTCTGACTATTTCCATTACAGAAAGTAGGCCTCCTCTCCCCAAAGGATTTCTCATAGCCCTCACCGTGAGAAGCCATAAGGCAAATGTCCTACCACAAGGCAGCCATCTCCTGGCTGTGATTGACGTGTTAAAGGCCTCTAAGTGTGACTAGTATGTGCAATGTAGAGAACACAGACGCAGAGAAGTACAGTGTGTGGGTATTTTTAAAAGTGCACTCAGAATGTTCTTTAAATTTAATTCTTTACACAGTCCTCATTAGCAAAAGCCACGCTTACCTGCAAGCAGTAAGAACTTGTTTAACTAAGCAACTGCCTCGGGCTTCTAAAAGGTCTGCAAACTCCCAATCAAAAATTACTGCTGCCCCATCAATGTGTCATATAAATGTTGGCATGTTAATTGTGTATTTATAAGATTGTTAATGGTTAGTTAATTTACCTCCCACACTATTATTGTACTTGAAATGATTTAATGTCTGCTAAGGGAGTTAACAACATGTAACAGCAGATGCGAGAATTTTACCTTTATATTCTGCACCCCGACTTCACGCTATTAACAGTCCATGTGCTAAATTAGCCAAGCTTCGTTACAGTTTTACATACGCAATCACTTGTCCCATAAACATGAACAGTGAGAAATTTGCGGAAATTCTGTTTCAAACTAAAGTTTAATACAAATACATTTTTTCTTCCCCCCTTCATATTTTTCCAAGGACACATTAAAACTGATTTCTCAATAAATTACAGTGAATTGCAGTTGCTATGAACAGCGAACAGCCTCAAAAAGAAAACCAAAACCAGAACAGAAGTTCAGATTTTTTTTTCAGTAGCTGTTACCTACACAATTCTAACTGGTTCCTCCTTTTAATCAAGGCAAAACACAATCAGATTGTACAACCTGGTCTGCAGGACAAGGACCTCCAATGGAGTAAAAGAATTCAGAGAAGCAAAGCTTGACTTTGCAAACCTTTACACAAATATCTGAAACCTCCATGTCATCAGTTCCAGTAAAATTACAGGAAGGAGATCAGTTTCTAGATCCACTGAGAGGTGCCAGCATTCCGCTGCTTCTATATTTCTGGTACCCACACACTGCTCCTACATCCACAGGTAACAGCTGAATTTAATGAATTCAGGGATTTCTGAGCCTCAGCAATTCACACATTCCTCAATCACAAACAAAAAACGTTCTTTTAATACTAGCGCTACAGAGATATTATTCTACTATTAAATAAAATACTTTGCAGACAGCTGTCAAGCATACTCCATGAAAGCACTAAAAATGAAGAGAACAATGTGAAGCCTATGCAACCATAACAGTATTTATGTATGATGTGATATACAGGTTAGTGTCATGATGGCAAACACATAAGTTGAGAGAGCTGAATCAGCCCTTCACTTTCTTTTTTATCTTTATCATTCACCTGTCTCACTTCCTGCATACTACCTGACCAACACCCTGGGGATAAGTACCCTCTCCTCTTTTCCTGGTCTCACTGCTGTATTGCTGAAGTGCCCCTGTCAACTGTGTGCAGTTACAGAGCATCCTCAAAGGTGTAAAACTGCACCATCAAGAGGCTGAATGACTTGCCAGGTTTTGCAGCAACTTTAGCAAAATCAGACAGCTGGATCTCAGTCTACTATTTTTATCAGAAGTATTCCTCTTCCAGTAACCCACTGCTATATTTATGGCATCTATAGACTCTCGCAGCAAGTGAAGCTAGGTTGTTATGCAGATCAGCCTCATTCATAACGCAGCATACGATAAGTAATGCAGAATGCCCTACAAATTATTCAGCTCCCACCAGGTGACACAAAGGTCTTGGAAAGAGGATATGTAGTTATACAGGCTGTACCTTACACACACGGATGAACACATCTGAAGTTGGGGGGGCAACTTCATCATCACAACATACTAAATGCTCTTGTGACCCTCATGCTTGCTTGACATACTGTATTTAAATATAAGGAAGATTTTTTTCACTTTGCTCTTTCCCCAAAAAAACCCATGCGTATCCCAAACCCAGTTTGATTCATATTTACATGCTATTCTACATCAAGTGTAGAAGCAATTGTGAGATAAAGGGAAAGGATGAGCTAACCACACACATCTCCTGACTGCCATCCTTCCCATCCATCCTACCAACCCCCTGCACACCAGTACAGGTGACAGCAGGCACAGCTGAGAACGCTGAACCACACTGACTTGTGGGACTGCGACTGTGTGTCAACCTGCTCTTACTGCTGTTTTCAGAGGAAAACAATCGACCTTGAGCAGGGAAAACGTTGAGTCTGCGAGTTACCTTACTTTTGGGAAAACACAGTTATGTTGGACTGAATCTTCTGGTTCGTTTTAACAAACACATGGAAATTTGCTTACAGACCTCTAAATAGGCTAGAATAAATGCTAAACCCTGGAGAAAGCTGTTAGCAGCTAAAAATGTTTTGTAACAGGAAAGACCTGCAACTTTCCAATTCTACCAACACTAATGGAGTAATTTCAAGAATACTTCAGTTCAAACATCTAAAAGCACCTGTAAATTCCTCCACAAAACTCTCAGGCCAATCCCTGCAAGGTTATTTTGCTCTCTAAAATATAAGAGTAAAAAGTGACAAGTGGGAAAAGAAATCCACTCCCCTATTTTGAAAGCTGTAGGTTTGTGGGACTTTTAAAAGATGGAAATATATTTAAATTGGTTTTCCTCCTTGAGGAAATCATGAACAATTCAAGCCCTATCCAAGGTAAACAAAAACGCTCCAAACATTCAAGTTCTGGAAGGTACAACCTGGAGCTAAACCAATTACTAATGATCTCAGAATATAGCAGGCTGGAAGAACTGTATAATATTATAGGTCATCTTACTGCTCAAGTGTTTCCTTAAGTCACGGGACTTAAACACCTCTCTGACTGGAGCTATTTAAAGTGATCTTTGAAACTACTGAGAAAAATGGGCAGATTAGAATAAAAAATTGATTCTCTCCTCCCAATCATATAAACTGGAGCGAACACACTTCAGAATTTATGATTCAGGTTATATGAAATAATTTCACAGTTAACTTCTGTCTGCAATTGCAAAAGAAATGGCTCTGGTTATCTCTATTTGCAGCAGTACAAATAATCAACCCCCTCGAATGCCAGAGAGACTCCTGTGCATGCAGGATAAAGGAAAGTGAACCACAGTGTATGAAAATTTAAGTTTATGCTTCAACAACAGCTCAAGTGCGTTTAAGAATGAATACTTATCTAGAGAAGGTGTCACTCAAGCTCTGGGTTCTAGCATTAAGAAGGGAATGATCATTTGAAGTCATTTAAAGAGGAGCTCTTTCACAAGTGAAACCGGAATGTGAAAGTTACGCTGAGAAAACGCTACATTATACGCAACATGCCACAAATTATTTGTTAGCTTTCAAACCTGTAAATTAATCTGGCATTAGCTATGTAGTTCTGTATTTACCCACTGCTTGGAATTTGGCTACATTTTTGTTGTTGCATTAATCAGGATGCAAATGATACCAACTCCACTATTTTAATTATTGAGCTTTAGGGAAGGAGGGAGAGAGTACTGGAGTACGTATGGAAGCTGTATGCTCTCCTCTGTTTGTTTCCTGATCTTGTCAACTCTTCATTTAATTGCAAACAAGTTGATTCTCAGCTAACCTGAGCTATCTTGGACCAAGATTTTAAGCAAATAAATAAGTATAAAAAAATGCAGAGATTATAAATTAGGGCAGACAAATCTGTATCTAGACTCATGCCTGCAAAGAGCATTCTATCAATATAGTGAAATGCTAATCTCCTAATTAACAACCTAATTAGGTAATTATGGCTTTGCAGAGGGATGCCTAAATGAAATATGACAACATGGTCACCTCTTTATATGGCACCTGTGGGCCTTTTCAGCTGTCACTGCAAAGAGTGCAATATCAATTTGAACAGATGACAAAGTGTTGTCATTTTTCATTCTGATATTGTACTGAATGGTTTGGATAGGAGCAGTTTAGAAAAGCAGCATCTTGCCTGGCTTTTGCCTAATCTAAATATGTGCAAACACTTTGCTTAATTTTTAATGTCTATGATTATGCTTATTTTTCCATGCTGGCTAGCAAGCATACCCTAAAACATGCATTACATCTGCAGTGTCCTACTGCCCTGACCCACAGCACTGGAATCCCTGTCACTCAAATTCACAGCATGTATTCATCACAGTTTACTATCCAGAAGAAAGATGAATATTTCAGTTCATTTTTTTTTAAGGCTTGACTTCCGATTTTAAAGTAATAGAGGAGAGTACCTTTTAAATAACACATTACAAATCCCATTTCATTTCCATTGCTGATGAACACTCTTTTCCAGAAGTGGGGGCAACAGTTGCTGCCTGTGAGAGGGTAAAGCTGTGCTTTTGTTTGCACAGAAAGCTGGAAAGAAATACTTTCAACTGTGGTGCTGCACTTTTACATGGAACCATGATTTTTCACTCATATGCCTAAAATGCTTTAATGACAATTCGCTAGGCTTTAACATTCCGAAGATGAACAAATAAAACACCTAGTTGCAAAGAGGAGGATAGAAGCATAGGCTCACACTGCTCAAATATTAGACTAGAACTTCACATTTGGCTCCTCTCACTGTGTATTCAGAAACCTACGAAAAAAACATAAACTTTATAAACGCCTATACAAACTTCAGTCTTGGACAAACACAACAGGAAGCTTCAACATTTTGCCTTTTTTTTGCCTGTATAATACTGAGAGATGCTGTGCTGTTTGGGTTTTCCTGGCATTTCTTACCAGTCACGTCTACCCTACAACTCAAGAGTGAGCCTGAAGTGTGGCACTACCCCGAAATTGAAGTATCTCACCTCTACAGCTGTGTCAAAGCTGCCTGGATATGCTGAAGTCAAACATGACTGAAAGGTGTTGAAGCATGTGAAGGCCCCTGGCCTTACACAGCTTGCTCTGGGTGAACCCAGGACAAAGCCTGGAGACATGCTGTAGCCACAGCCAGCCCACAGGCTCCTGGCACAGCACTGAAGTACCACAGATATCCTCGCTGCACAGAACTCTGGTATTAAACATAAGCACAGGCCAAACTAGTTTCGTATTTGTTGTTTTCTTCAGTTTGTTGCCATTCCACTTCTTGCAGCATGGAAGTATTTTTATTCCATAAAAAGGATGATCATAGTCTGGTATTTTATAACGTAACAGAGTGTAAGCTGCTTCTGACCTCAAAATGCTCATGAGGGTAACATCAACTTAAAAACACCCAAAAGCTCAAGCCCCTTCAGGACTGTATGTCAAATGTAACTGGCCAGATTCACGTTTCTCCAACAGATGAACCTCCCTTTGCTCTGGCTTTTCATTTTCATCTTGACAAATTTTTGGTCTGTCTCCTTCAAGAGCACACAAAACATACTCAAGGAGCTTTGTTTTTCTTTCTGAGTAACTGATTTAGATACAATACTTCTTGAGCAATAAGGAAACAAGGCAGGGATTACCCTTGCGCTGTCCTGTATACGAAATTGACCTTATAGACAATGAACAGATATTGCAGTTTAATGAAGCTTCTCAGCAGACACATGCACACACACATTTATATTAAAATGCATCTTGGGGGTCTTTGTCAGAGGAACTGCTTAAGGGAAAAGCCCCTGTTTGGTCACTATGGACAAGTGGAGCCCTGCTGCTATCAAAACCTGACAGCAAACTCAGTGGACGGCACATCTGGGGCATGTGGCAGTACCCTAGTCAGGAACCATGATACCAGTGACACAGTCAGTCTGTGATACTGGTGCCCCCACAGCAGTATTCCACCTGCTGCTAATGTCCGCACAGCCACAGTTGTGCGGCTGCAGCCCAAAGCTCAGACTGTCCCTTCCAGTAACTCAAAGCGAACAACTGAGGACAGTCTGAGTGTTCCTACCCCCTTCCTCAGCCAGTGCCACTGTTCCTCTTCAAAGCCAAGACAGAGCTGACACACAGGAGATCCCTTGATCCTACCTGGGACTGTGCAACTTGCGTCCTGCTTATTGGCTGTCCAATTTGTAACTACAACTGACTCTTCAATGCAGGAGTCTGTTTCTCACGCTCACAGCTTAGGAAGGTTACGAAATTTGTGCTGCAGAACACTTACAAATCATTCTTCCAACCCGCTTCACCTGCCAAGGCCTTTGCTGATCAAAAAGCCAATCCGTTACTTGCTGCAAGTGGGTGAAACAGTTAAACAGAAGATGAAAGGGTGTAATGAGAAAGACCTGAAACACGACTTGAGAAGGAAATGTATTAAACTGGTTCTAATTCACTGCTTCAGTTATTTCTGTACAGTCTATATGTAGACAATGCTCTCATTTTTTTTAATCTAACCCAAAAAAGTGTCCGTGAACAGATGTGCTCTGAACTTGAAAAAATAAATGAGAGTTTAATTCCCAGCCTTCCACCTACCTGGTAATGCCCTGAAACCTAAAATAACATAGAACATACTTGGAAAATCCAAGCCTGGCTCCAGCATTTCCCATTTAGACAATTACCAAGCTTCCACTAACACTGAAATCAATTTGTTGGAGTGTCTTGCAGGAACCCTTCTTGCTCCTCACTGCCATTCCTGCAGCGAGCACACTAGTTCTGATCACCACCTGCCATGCACATGAAAAAAAAGAGACCACAAACGAGCAACACATCAACATGCAACAACACTAAAAGTGCCCATGCTGTGAGCACCCAAGCAGTCAGGGCAGGAACCCACAGGCTTTACAGGCAATCAAGAGACTGAGCCCGGATGCACACCATCAGTGACCCAGGTGAAGCGGTAGCACCGGGCCAGCTCAAACCCCTCCAGCCTCTGAGCAAGTGCAGAGCATTTCCATTGCAGCCCCTAAATCCAGCACCCCTCTGCCTGCTTTACCATACACCCAACTCCAACAGTGGAGCCCCGCATCCCACTTACCCGTTTTCCTTTTACAGCGCACAGCCAGGTGCTCTGCTGACAGTGCCGCTTGCCCTGCCGCAGCGCCTTGCTCCACCGGGGGATGTTAACCCAGCCTCGTTCCGCACTGAAGCTGCCCCGAGCCACCCGGGCACCGGCTGTGCCCGTCTGCGGAGGCCCGGGAAGCCCCGGGTCCTCGTACGACAGCGGCGTCCCCGCAGCACTGCAAAGGCTCCCTCGCCCTGTGACATGTCACCTCATCCCGCGGACCGCCCGTAGGCTTTTACACCAAGGAGCAAGGGCGGGCTTACAGCACGGAGCGTCGCTGCCTCGGTGAACCCCTGGGAGCGGCGCCGGCCCCGCTGCCGGCCGTTACCGGGCAAGCACCCCGCGGCAGGGCCCAGTACCGCCCTGTGCCCGCGACGCGCACCGCAGCGCTCCACACTCACAGGCTTCACCCGCCGAGCCGCTCCGAGGGGCCGGGCCGGGCGCCGCCTCCTCCGCTGCCGGCGGGCCGGGACAGCCGCTTCCGGGTCCGGAGGACGGCGCGGAC